>JAUTBZ010054996.1:0-18200 GCA_032361785.1 Lepetodrilus galriftensis
TCTCTCTCTCTCTCTCTCTCTCTCTCTCTCTCTCTCTCTCTCTCTCTCTCTCTCTCTCTCTCTCTCTCTCTCATAATTCATAATTAATAATTAATAATTAATAATTAATAATTATATCTAACTTGCCTGGTACATATTTATCACCGTTGTACCAATGCACATTTGTGACACAAGTTGGAGCTTGTCATGACTATTGGTTGGATGGTGTCACCTGATACCGCCTTGTGTATTGAAAATGTCATGTTGGTTAAATATGTATGGAAATATTAGAATGTCCAACTTGTATTGTAGATGAATTTGGTCTCGCAGTATAGGTCAGAACTTTGTTGTTTTTAACCCTCTCCCTGTTGTATTATACACAGATAGTGGTCTTAATTGGCATCTCTAATATTATTTACCTCTAGCATGGAAAGAGTTATCTTATTATTTGTGATTAGGAATTACTAATCTGGGTATCGTTTCTCAAAGCTCTCTTATCCACTAAGAGACCATAGCACTCTCTTTGCCGATAACTACTAAGAGAGTGCCATGTTCTCTTAGCGGCTAAGAGAGCTTCTAGAAACAATACCCTGGATGGATGGAATAAAGATTTCCGTTATGATGCAAAACAATAACTCAACTCTCAGAATTTGAGTTCATTATATCCTATTAAGTCGACATGTTGTATGACAGTATTGCAAGGGGATAATATTAACTGCTGGTGTTGTTTGTTTACTCAACATATTGAAGTAATCTTAAAAGTGTCAAGCACTGATTAACATTTTTAATTAATTGCTAATTATTTTACATAGTATGTTCTCATTATCTGTTGCAAAATGTTAACATTTGATAGAAACAAGTTTCCAATGAACGGTTTGTACCTTACTTCATTGTATTTATACTATTGGGATTTCGGCCTTGGCAGATTTGTTTTCATATTTTGCAATTCTGCCAGAACAATTTGTTGAATAGCAAATATATACGGCAAGTACATGGTGGAAGTGTGATTCTTGTCAGTTATCTCCCTTGTGATATGGCTCGCGTGCAGTTGCCATGGACTATCTGTCATCCCGGGCCGAGAGTCTCGCTTCTGGAGTTGCTCGCATTCTGGACTTTTAGAATGTAGAGCAGATTATGACCTGCTCTTGTAGGGTGCGGGTGGTGGTAGTTCAGGGTGGCGGTGCAGTGGTACATCGGCAAACTTGGAGAGCAGATTATGACCTGATCTTGTAAGGTGCGGGTAGTGGTTCACGGTGGTAGTTCAGGGTGGCGGTGCAGTGGTACATCAGCAAACTTGGAGAGCAGATTATGACCTGATCTTGTAGGGTGCTGGTGGTGGTTCAGGGTGGCGGTGCAGTGGTACATCGGTAAACTTGGTAGACAAACATTCAGAGTTTGAACTTTCCCTGTTGACTCTTGATACCAGTTTTCTCTGAAGTTACGTTTCTGATGCTACTATCGTCCTATGAGAGCTAACTGTTGGTCCATATTAATATTATCATGTTATCATGGTTATGGGTGGCCCATGTTATAACATCAAGGCTATGGGTGGTCCATATCTGCAAAATATAAATTTTTAATGAACATATTGAAAGATTTAAATACATTCAATATTATTGATGTATGTGTATAAATTCACGAGAAATATAACAGTAAAGTTGCTATCGGGTAGTTTTCTATAACAGTGGTTTCAATAGGTGCCGGAGACTGGCAAAATTGTCCGTCTATTTCGGAGTATTTACCTAATTAGTAATATTGCTGTATACTTTCAATCTTGCTGATACTACTTTGTAGATGAAGGTATGATTTATGAAGGTCTTTTGCCTCTTACTTTTGCTACTCTGCCACCTACTTCCGATTCCACTGAAACCACTGCTATAAGGAAGCAATTGTCATTGGTTTGGCTTAGCATCATGTATTCATCATCTCCTTCCCTCTCAGCTACTGGGGCAGTCGGCAGTTTAACACACAAGAGTTACTTCCCTTGTCTGCCAGTGATTGATTCTGTAGCAAGGCGTGCAGATCTGTGGAAGTCGGCATGAAACCGTTGTAGGGCTTTAACACTGATACAGATTCAATGATCTAGCATTTAACCCCGCATTAAAACAATACTGTCTGCTAACTTGGGCTTCAAAGCTGCTTGGCATTTTACATGTAATCGAGTATTTAATAGGCCAATGGTGTTTTCACAGAAAAAAGTTGACATCTTGATTCGTAGCTGTGATATAGGATTGTCTATAGAGGAGACATTTAGTAAAAGAAATATGCATTTGTCGCGAGCTGTATCTGTTATTATGTTGGCATTGATAATAGTAGATTGTATCTGATTTGATTATGGCAGTGAGATTAAGATTTCGTCACATGATATCCTTGCAGCAACTCTTAACGATTTGAGTGGATGTGAATATTTTCAATACATCTAGTTTATAATAAAAAAAATAATTATGCCATCTGAGTTATTAGCTGTTGGTGATTTTCATTGAATAGATTTCTATCAGAAACAGTGATCGGTTTTATAGAAATTTTGTGAATTTCTTTGTGGGAAATATTCATGTATGAAGTAGAAAGATAAATAAATTGTTCTTTCTTTAATCAAATTTATTTATAAATGTTTAACCTTCCTGCTGGGTTAATCACCAGAAGAGTTCAACAGGGCATCTAGAGTTGTCTTAACCAGGAAGAAGGTTAATAATTTAGATAATTCACTTTTTTTTAACATTCCTGACAATTTACAAATAGTGATGGTGTGTGCGCGCATACTTGTATATGTATATGTCTGTCATGTGGTATGTGTGTGTGTGTGTGTGTGTGTGTGTGCATGTGGTGTATGTGTGGGCGCATGTGTGTGTGTTTACGTGTGTGTGGCCACTTCCTTTGTGACTGTAGATTTACAGCATATTCTAACGCAGCCACCAGTATTCAGTGGGTGTTGGTTTTACATTGATTTCTAATTCCGTGGCATTTACCACTGCTGTTTTGCAGACTTTTTCAGTTTACTGTTCAAAATGGCAGCACATGGACAGATATATAGATATCTGCTTTGTGCAGAAACATTATTGCTTCTTTATACTGCAGGATTGCAACATCTCTCCCAACACGAATGGTCATAATTTTTGTTCTGCTTAAAACCTATTAAAATTGAAGTCAAATATTCTGTGCAATTTATTCAACCTTAAAAACTATGTTGGTAGTTTATAACGAGACTTAGTCAGCCTGTCCTATTTTGGGTCGTCACAGCGAGGCTCCACACCACGGCCCCGAATGTTCATATTCAATAAAACACTTTTGACTCCTTTTGATACTGAGGCAACAAATTTATTAAATTGTCAAATTATTTTTCATTTAACGATTTTCAAACGGAAGCCATTTGGCAGTGTAAGTTTGATTGGCACTGACTCGAGATGTAGTGTTTTATACGAGTTTAAAGTAGTGTGCTTATCAAGCATTTGGAGTGTCATTCAGTGGTAGAGAGCCACACTGCTCAGAGCTTGCTTGGAGCTTTTGAGGCTCACAAGGCCTTCTTCGCGCTACGGAATTGATTTTCACCCGTGTGTGAATAGTATCTTTATCTGTGGGATGGTGGCAGTATTGTAAAGCGATATATGGATTATTTGAACGGTAAGCATCAGTTACTTCAGCTCCTTGGGGAGATTTCGAAATGGTTGATGATTATGACATTTCATGAGTTTTCACCGTAGGTTGTATTCATGGCATAATTTTCACTCAAGCTTATATTCATGTCATAGTTTTCACTCTAGCTTGTATTCATGGCATAGTTTTCACTGTGGGTCATGTAAGTAATTGGCGTGTGTGGTTGTCATGTGCGATGTGTACGCAGGTTGTATTGTCACGTTAAAGTACATCCATACCAGGTTAACATTGAATTGTTCCTAATTATAATAAAATCTACCCGGCGGAGCTCGCAGGTTTACTTCAACATTCAGCACTACGGATATTGCAGGTTTCCTCGACACAAATGGATGAAAGATTCCCGCAGCGACGTTAAACTCCATATTCACGCACTCTTCTTGCCATAAACTGACAAGCCATAATATAAGTAGCGCTAAAACCACATTTCAAAATCTATCAAGATCCATAGAAGCCGAGTGGTCAAGATTTTTGTGGGAATAGTTTTAGGATGATATTTATACACTCACGATGTAATGATAACTTCAGGGCTTTGCCTATCTCTATTAAGAGGATCAGTTCTATGGGTTATATTTCTGTCAAGTTCTCTATGTATGACATTATGTTAGCTGGAATCAGTTACTTTACATTTAACTTCATACTTGTCTTGCTAAACTTATCTGTTGCAATGCAGAATCTTTTCATCGATTATATGATCATAGGATGTTTACCTTATAAAGTATAGCGAGTACTGTTTGTTTGTTTTGTGTACAATCTTCGATTTGTGATATCGAACATTTTTCGCCATCATTGATTCCGCCATGGCTATTTCTATGCTGATTGTGGTGGGGGGTCCCCTGTAGACCCTCCTATATTGTGCTCTCTGCTATAGACTGTCTTGGGGAAGCAAGGCAAAATCTGTGGCATAGATGCTTAGGATTCTTAGCTTTTGATACTGAAACTTTCTCTCGCTGATTTTTATATAATATTCCACCTGGAAAAAAATATTATGTATTCCCGCCCAACCCTACCAGATATTGTTGTTATTCTCTTCCCCACCCTACAGGCCTTTCTTTACTGTAATGGGCAGTGGTGTGGAACCAGAATGCACAAAGACCCTCACCATAAGGCGAGCATTCTGATTGGCTAATGCTGACCTCTCAATGAGCTGACCTCTGGCGAATGCCAACACAACTTTGGCCTAGCTGCTCTGTGACTTTGAGATGGTTTACAGCACTAGGGTTGCTGTAAGCCTGTCAGGGTGGCGTTATAACGAGGTCCGATGGGAAGATTCAAAGAGAGCCAGAGGCAGTATAGCCCACCACAACCTCCTTGATTTACACACATTAGGCCTACATTGGGTTTTATACCTATAGATAGATATAGATTGGGTACATATAGTGAGGCATTGCACCAGTATATAAATATGCAGGATCATCATATATACACACCTGTTTGTGCATTGTTCCCGTATCATGCATTGTCTTATATTTCTTGATATATTTAGATGTATTGTATGTTTGTGGGTGGTTCTACCAATTCCTAAACTAATTCCTAAATACAAGTTCGAAAACGTATCGTTTCCACCCGTCCTTCACAGTACATTATTTCTACCGGCTTGGAGGTATTAATTTGTGTTGAATACTTCGTGGAGTTTTGTTTACTAGATTACTGTTAACGAGATGGACACTTTTCTTCTTGAAGCAACTTTCAATCGAGGTTTGAATCCAGTGCACAAGTCTGTAACAGCAAACCATTCCAAGTTTGAATCCTGACTAGGGTGCCAACACACCTTCTGAACGGTTCAACAGATGGTTATAGGTTTGTTTTGTAGACAGTACAAGTGCCAGGGAGCTCTTTGTGGGTTTCACAGGAGTCACCATGGTGTGGGTAGCAGAAGTGTTTTTGTGGGACACACTTTGTAGGACGAGTAGATCTTGTGCCGTTGCAGATATATTGACAAGAAAATGACCAACTACCCTGAGTTTACTAAACACCCGAGTAACTTTATCCACTAAGAGATGACAATGAACGAGGCAATCAGGGCTCTACATTAACTTTTTGAGGCACCTGTCCCTGTGTCCTGTCGGACATGTAACTACTGTGAAAAGGGCTCGTTAATCTAGGCTATTTCACTTGTTCGCCTGTGGATAATACCTGTCCCGGGCAGGCGGACAATCCTTACTGGAAGGTGGACAATCCTTACTGGCAGGCAGACAATCCTTACTGGAAGGTGGACAATCCTTACTGGCAGGCGGACAATCCTTACTGGAAGGCGGACAATCCTTACTGTGGAGGCCTGGCAATGCTCTCCTTGCTGATAGCTATAATACACTGCAAAGAGCGCTATTGTCTCTTAGTGCACACGAGAGCTTTGTGAAAGGATACCCTGTCATTTATAGCAGCCACACACTAGCGATTTCTGTCGGATTTCGATCGCCTAGTGTGCGATGCTCCAAATATCAAAATATGCTAGATATTATGCGATCGGTCGGCGAGATAATCTATTTTTCTAGCGCCAAGAGTTATATCCCTTGGTTCAATACTGTTTAGGATATGAGCTCACATGGTCTTGGGTCACATGGTCTAAGCCTAATCCTAATCCTACCTTCAGGTTAGTAACCAATGAGTAAGATACAGGTAGTACTCCTTTCTAGCTGTTCTGTCTGTACTTTCTGTCCGAGACATGCGCAGTTACACTGTGTGGTGTTGATCCTTTGTAACTGCGCATGTGTCGGACAGAAAGTAAAATATTAGATCTTATGACTGATTGATCTCTAGCTGTTACACGGCCATACATATATAAAAAGTCACATATGGCCAGTTACAGCTAGAGGATTCTCGAGCTATACCGGTATGTGAACGCTATGCGCGACTATGGGAAACGATATGGTAAAAAAATGCGATATCGGAGCCAGAGCAGAACTATAGGAGCCTCCAGAAAGGAAAGGGCTGCCAATCTACTTATCTTGTCGTGAATGTAGTTCTGCATACGGCTCCTATAGCTCTGGCTCAGATATCGTATTTTTTTCCTGTATCGTTTCCCATAGTCACGCATAGCCAGCTTACACCCCTACATCTGTCTATCATTATATCATAGTATCACTGTATTAGTCCAGAATCTAGCCGTCTATGGCACCATATGCATTTAGCTGCGCTAGTACTAGTAGTCAGCTGGTAGTGTGATATAACGGAGACGATGCAACTTTGTCTAAAGTTAGTAGCACCATCAGCCGTATTAGGCTATTGCGTATCTGTGTTTTTTACAAATTGTATGGCTACCTGAGTCTGTAACTGTAAAAGAGATGTCTGAATGTGGTGCATCGACATTAACATTGAACTGCTCGGTGAAGACGAAGGAAGCAATATTTTCATCGACATTTTCACTGTTTGGCAACTGGTTGTTTGATCCTGCCTCGTCCATTCTAACGCTGTCAGTGTCTCACGAGGTAAATTAACTTCATATTCCAAACATAAACATGACTATTTTCTCAATGACCATTTCACAAATCGTGAAAACCGTCTCATAGTTTAGTAGCCTCTAGCATTTGTTAGCCGTTCTTCGTGACAAAAACAGATGCGGACGGTCTGACAGTGGAGTGAAATAACCGGACCGGACCATGAACATTATTACATATTTACAAATTTGGAACTAAAGTTTGTTTAAAACGAAAAAAAGAACATTAAACATGTTGAAGTATATCTATTTACCTACATTAAGTTATGTCATATATTGTATATAACACGCACTTACATTGTTACTGGAAAAAGTATGTTATTTAATCGTATATTTGACTTCATTACGTTGTCTTTTGTGATTTTATCGTCATTTCTTTTCGTTTTATCTTATATGAATTTCAGTTTTATATCAAAGTATGGTTTTTAATCACATATCACTTCCGCTTCCGGATTATTGTTTACATCGACAACGATAGATGATCAACCAGCGATTACTTTATTTAGTTTATTTTTCTAAGACGGCGGATGCTAATCATGAAATATTGAAAAGCTATATCCAAAAATAGGTTTCCATCAACGCATTATGACAAATATTGACCATCACAAAGATCACTTGTCAAAATACTTGAACAAACATAAAAACAAGGGATTGGTCTCAAAACAGGAACCACTTGAGAAATCATCTTCTGTTAATAGCGACTCTAGGTAAGTTTAATTATTCTTAATTAATTAAATAATTATTGAGAAAGTTCATAATTAAAATAAGAACGCTTTTGTTTTTGTTTTGCAAATCGAACGATCAATCTCATTCATAATTTTAATTAATAATGTTAACAATTTATCTCAAACATTATTTAGATTATTAGATTACTGTAAATCATAAAATGTTAACGAGCATAAAACGAATTTAATGAGTTGCTCTTAGAGGTTAACAACTGAGTAACTTTGATTTCAGGGTAAGTTCAAGAAGACCTCGCATCAATCAAAGAAAACCACCACCACTAATACGAGGGAAAGCTACAGTCCAGCAGTAAGTGTCTTAACTTCAAGCACAGCTATCACATTATTTGTGTATCAATGATACTAGCTCAATTAAAATTCTAAAAATACTACGTTAATAAGCAGAGATAGAACTTTACCTATCAAAAATACTATCCGAATAATTATTCAAATAACAATTTGGTACATGTACAAAACCTTGAATTTCTACTAGTCCTTAGGATACATTATAATTGTGATACCAATTAGGGTTTGGGCTGGTGTTAAGACCGATCCCTGATAAGTACATATATATTCTTTTGCAATTTACAATAGTCTTGTACATTTGCAATCGTTAATTCCCCCTTGCTACCATATATAGATATATTTCAACTTTAATTTTAACTTTGGTGATAGACAAAATCTATTTGGTTAATATGTTTCTGCAGTGTTAGAAGTTCCCACTTGCCCAGCAGCCCGTGGAAACCTTCTTTTGTTATTGGCGAGTATCTTTTTAGGGAAATCGCTCTTCTTATTTGACTTACCGGTACTAGCCCATTGGCTTGTTCAAAGTTATAAATCTTTAAACTAACTTCTAACCCTGTTTCTGCATTAATTGGTTGATTACATTTTCAGCCTGCCACATGAAATTCTTCTGAAGATATTCAGTTTTCTTGGAGCTCAAGATCTTCTGAAAGCAGCAGGTGCCTGTAAACTGTGGCATGAACTTGCAAATGACAAGTAAGACATGTCACCTTCACTTTAATGATATGTTATATTGGCCAGTTGTAGTTATATAATTGCAGAGGTTATTATAAGCAAATTATCTTTGAAAATTATGTCAAACTACTAAAAGTATCCTTACTTTAGAAATAGAGGGGTAAGATGTGAACTAAGGTACCCAGTATGTATTTTTCTAATTGTTGATAATTATGTTTTCATTGAGTTTCAAAGATGTCATGAAGTTGATATTTAATTTTATTTAGTGCCTAATTTATTAACCATAGTGTAATTCAATCAGGTAAACTATTATAACATGAAATCCACTTTAAAATTGGTTTGTCAATCCCATCTCATGATATTATTTTATTGTTGAATTGTAGTATGCTGTGTCATGAGAATAAATATTGTTTAATCACTTTACAAATTTAGCCATTCTTACAACACTGCTGTTACATTTCATTCGCTGCCAGTCGAACTTTGAAACCAACAGAGTGCAAATGTACATAGCAGGGCGACATTCCATTTGTTATGACAGGTTGTGTCATGTTACAAGTCCATCAACTTACTGAAAAGTAGAAATTATTGATGACTGGAGTCTGTAAAATTCTCTTTTCAGATTGCTGTGGGAGAAGATTTTCCAGATCCAGGGGAAGCTGGGTAAGGATGACTTGTCAGCAGCCCCGCCTGACCAGCCTCTGGGGTCGTACTGGAAATCTCTGTGTGTTAAACGGTGGGTGAGCTACTTGCATTTTCCTATCACACCGGTACTTGAAATTTATCAAGATTATCCTGTCATTATATTTACAGAAATATTAATTTGAAATTTAGCTAAAGTGCACGCAGAATTACAAAGGAAGGGAACACATTTAGTTGAAATTACAAGCACTTGTTTTTTTAAATTTATAATAATGAGATACCAAATAAAATACTTGTTTTACGGATCCGCCGATCCATTTTTTGGCATACATACATGTGCCATCGTAAGTAAAGTATAATGAAGTTGATGTACATATTAAGAAAAATATCCAGAAAAGTGTTAATATTTTAGGTGATAATATTCCCCCAACTACCGGGTACCCATTTCCTGCTGGGTGAAGTTTTCATGTACTTCCTTTGTAACTGTATGTAATCTGTGTTCAGATGCAGTGAAAGGAGAAATAAAAGAAGTTTCAAGTTGTTGAAGAAGATCCATCCCTACACAGGGTTGCCATCGGCGACAGGAGACATATTGAAGTTGGTGACATGGTTTAGTTATGTTATCATCTAATATTAAAGCCTCAGATTTATATTACTTTTGCAACATTTTTTTTTTATATCAAAAGACACTTGGATGATATTCTCTATTTATAGCTTTGAGAACATTTTTGTTTTCTAGCAAGCTTCTATCTCCTTTTATATGGTTAATCTATGAACAAAAAAAATAAATACATTAATACAAAACATAAAATAATGTGTAATGAAATGTACACCATCATGTATGTTTCAGAAAGACTGGCATCTCCTTCCAGCTGTTGTTGATTGACAGTGACGGCAATGAACACGCCAGCACATCATGCAACATCTTCTACCACAGCATGTCTCTAGCCGTCCGGTGGCACGACCTCACTACTTTCCCTATCTCCAGACTCAGAAGAGTGCAAGTGTTTTCCTGTAATCCGCTCTTCTTCAAAGACAATGGACGAGCAGTGAAAAGCGGGTACAGAAATGTAGAATGCTAGTAGATTAATAAAGCAGACACAAAATATTTAAGGTTGTAAAATGTCAGTCTGGGACATACAATTTGGACAAGGTATTTATCCCCACTTGTCTCATGGTGATATGGTCAAAATAGGGCTGAAGATTTCATGGTTGGGATTATATAATTATCAAATAATCTCAGTTTAATAATTTTATGTCTCATTCTGTTGTGTAATGCACATGAAACTTAAACGTAATTATATTGACCATATCACTATGAGACAAGTGGGGATAAATACCTTGTCCAAAGGGTGAATGTCCACCATATACTCTACATAATGTTGATACGATCTCCAGGCCATATCAGAGGTCACTGATGACAAGCGTTGACGTAAACTGGAGCCGGTGTATACGAGAAGTGCCACCTATAGCTGGCGACGATACGGTGTCGCTACACGTGATACCTGGGTCCGATCTTGTCATTGCTACGTGGAAGGTATGTGCAAGCACTCTGTATCTAGAGTCAGATTATCTTAAAACTGAAACCTCCCCTATTTGTGTTGCTAACAATCAGGAAATAGGAAGCGGCTCAGTTGATAGGTGTACCTTTTTCCTGTTTTGGTGTAGTCTATAGGCAAGTAGTATATGTTGTTTATTGGTGTAGTCTATAGGCAAGTAGTATGTTGTTTATTGGTGTAGTCTATAGGCAAGTAGTATGTTGTTTATTGGTGTAGTCTATAGGCAAGTAGTATATGTTGTTTATTCCTGTCTTCAGGCAGATGGAGAGTTGGCATTTGTTGCTACCGGTTACCATCATCACTGCCTGGTCCAGAGGTGTCTTCTGGGAACGTCAGCCATGTAAGTACTAGTATCTGTCTGTGTCTGCGGGATGTATTCAGTAATAACATCCCCAAAACTATACCAAGCCCTCCATTTAACTGTACGACTCCAGTAGCAGTCTGTCTGTCTATACAACCACATTTGTGTTACAAACTATCACATATCATTTATGACAATATCGGAATGATTATGAATTAATTAATTACCAACATTTCAAAGGTAACGGTGTAGTCTTTGATTACTTCTGAAGTTGCACCTTTTTTCATCATGAAAATATAGATAATGTACCAGTACTATTCAGTCCTAATTGCAATGTTTAACGTTTGTTGGTTAGGTATTAACAGTATTGCTAATGTTAAACAGGTATTTCTGATGCTGTACATAGCTGTGTGTATGTGTTCTGTACACTGTGAAGTCAGATAGTAAGACCATGTTTGTATTGCAGTCCCTATGAGATGCCAGTACACCAGCCAGTCCCTGACGACATCGATTCCAGTTATGGTCAGTACCTCGGTCAAATTACGACGCCCTGTTCCTGGACATGATTACCTCTAATCAACGAAAAGACAATTTTCGTATTTTACTAATAATTTGAAAGGCTACACATTTTATTATCTTACCTCACACAAGAATGTCGGATTTTGATTGGTTGATGCCAGTGGAGGTATTAATTTATTATTAAGTTATAATAAAACTTTTATTATTTTCTCCTGTTTAAATTATTAGCATGAATACGGTAACTTTATCAGTGTAACAGGAAGTTAAACAACTATATATATAATATTAAAAAAGACTCATACATACACATAGGTGATTTTACCTATGCCCATTTTTATTATTGGTCATATGTAATATATAGGGCAATATTTGCAAGAATCTGCACTTTCAGGTCTGCACGGCTACACATGTACACTGGAGGTGAGGAACATGAGGACAGTCTGGTGGTCGCAGCAGTTTACCAACCTCACCTGCAGAACACACAACATCCGTGAGAATTGTGCAGACTTTCATGCATTTATTTACGTCATTCGTCCTACTCTGTGTAAACTGACTCTTTTCTAACTAATGTACGGTACCTTCATTGAATGATGGCACTGTTCTTTTAACCCTCTCACTGCTGAAGGCGACTTAAGTTGCCCGTTCACATGCAGAAATAGAACACTTTTATTTTATTCAGCAGGGAGGTTAACCATCTCCATGCTGGCAGGTACCAGTGATGCCCTAAAGAGCTGTTTATGTGCCTAGTCCAGCATGGAGAGGGTTAAATGGGATAGAGATGTTGTTATTAGTAACTGATATAGACAGATGTAAAGGAAGGATATAGTGACAATGAATCAATTTGCTGACCTGGGGGCCTATTCTCGAAATGTTCTTACGATCGTAAGACAATCTTAGCAATTCTTATAGTATGGCTACGAACTGTTCTTAGACCAAGAAGTCCGTAAGTACGTTTCGAGAATAGGCCCTCTGATCTACATGTTGAATCTTATCAAGGGTTATCTAGAAATATTCATAAATAAAAGCAATAGCCAATGAAATAACAAATTCCTCGACACAACACATGATCATTAGAAGTGTTTCAATTGCAGGTGATGGACATATTACTTTTGAACTGATTCGACGAGATCACCCCAGTGACCATGTTGTCATGAGCGACCCTCTATGTCTGCGTTGGAAAACAGATCTATTTAAAGGAACAATCAAGGTGATCAATTATAGATATGTACAGGGGCAGAAATAAATAGGCATCAATGGTTACGATATCAGTTATGTGTCTTTCAATAACTACATAAAATTATCGCATACGGATAATTTTGTCCTGTGACACTGTTCATAAGAGGACTGCACATCTTGTATCTCTCCCGAGACGTGATGATCACTCAGATATTTCCCTTTACATAAATCCCAAGCTACACGACCTCTCAAAGGCCATTTTAATGCAGGATTATAATCATTTCTGAAGTTGTATAAATGTCCAAACGCTGTTGTTCATGTTGTGCCAGTTGGAGATTCGTTTGTGTTGTTTCCTAATGTTCAAAATTCATCTGCAGTTTCCTAAAAGTGGGATTATTTTCAGCCAAACATGAAGTGTTTGAGTAATAAGCGCATAGATCATGTAGGCAAGGTAGTATTTTAGGGAGGTATATTTTACTTTCAGAATGTTGCGTGGATAGACTTTACTCTACAAGAAGAGCAGTCGAAGATTTTCTGGGCTTTCAGGTAAATATATTTTGTTTGCAATACAACAGTTAGAAGTAGTTATGAATATATTCAAGCTAGATTAAATGTTATTTATCTTAGATCTTGTGAATAGAAACTTTTTTAATTTACTTACTTACAGTACCCGGTATGTTTACTCGTTTTTCAGCAACCCAATAGTTGCAAACTCAAAGGAAAAGTCCAAAAGTGAGTTTTTTGTGTAAATAATTATGGATATATCAACTTCACCCATTCTCATCACACAAATCCAGTGTTAAAGCTACTTCATTAAATTCTTTATTATTACAGAATTTTGTCACTACAAATTGTCAATTCTGACATCAGTCTGAAAAATGATAATATTTTCCAAGTTGCTTATTCATTTTGATTTTTTGTTTGTAGATTTGGAATTTGACTACAACGGAGAAGACCACCTCATAGCAATGTTGACAGGAGACAAAGGTCAAGTTATGATGGAACTCAGCCAGGTACGACAGGTCAACTTATGTCAAGTAATCACACTAAATTTACTATCGACACAACATGAATTGTCCTGTTATTTAAGAATACACAGATTTACAGACGCCCTTTCAAGTGTATCGAATAATTCTCATAAAATATATGAATCAGCACGATCTTGATTGTTACTTTATGAATGCTGTTTCAAATTTTGAATAATTATTATTGAGGAATTTATCACATTAATTCACTACAGAAAACATTGTGTAGTAAAGTCCTGATGTTTTCTCTTGTTGTCTTACAGATGGACGATGATCGAACATTTGTGTCTCATCTGGAGGTCAAACTCACAGTAGCCGCAGTGAATGAGTGGTTCCTGACTCGATACTGACCTCCAGTGGAAATATTGTCAGACATGTTGACAGTTCACAGACACAATAAGGATTTGTTTTATTGGTTCAAGGATTTCTGCTGTTTTGGCAGTTCACTGACTCACAACTTTCCTCAATGTTGAAAGTTCACCTTCTCATAGTATGCATTCACCTAAAGTGTAGTGTGAAGAGAAAATATCAAACTGTGAATAATGTGTCAATCTGGTTTCTCAGCACGTGCCATATTCCTTATAGAGCGACTTTTTCTGAAAATCCGATCAGTCTAATATGCAAAACTGCAGCTACAGAATTAAAGCTCTGATTGGTGGACAGACTTTAGACAGCAAGTTGACATTCGAAACTACCATATCTCAACTTGCATTCCTGTACGATAGATTGAAGTAAAATATATTATGTGCAATTGCATTGTATACTTCTAGTGTATAGATAAAGATGATGAACATCAAGTAACTATACTAGACGTCTCATCATCACAAGTTAAACATTCCCAGCGATGTTAAACTCTGTATTCATTCACCACATGACCCATGCATGATCTGTGATATTTTGTTGTAGAATATCCAAGTTAATCTGTGATATCATTTTGCACTGTTCACCTGTAACGCTACCTGTTTAGAAATGAAATACAAGCTTATGTGCCATGTTCTTCAGTGTTTATTTCAATCATGAATGCACCATATGCTACCACACAATGCATTTCATCCATTCAGAGATCCAGCGAAACATAACAGTGCTGCCACCTGGTGGCACACACATATAGCAAGCTTGGAAGAAGACGCAAATTTTGATGAACATGATAAAAATTCCATTAAAGCCCATCATTAAAAATGTTTTGATTAATTAGTTCACACAGCTAACACACCGATCTGTTGACTGAGGTAATAACATGTCACTGTCAATATAGATTTTGCACATCGTAGAAATATGCACATTATTATTATTATTATTACTATTGTTATTATATTACGGTGTCCATGGGTTATAACTTATAGGATCCCTCTTAGTAACATCTTAGTAATATCTTAGTAACACAACACAATTCAGTAACAGGAAGATGATTTATTTCACAAATCATACCACCTTACATGAATAGACATGCAAGCTATACTTTAATATTTTGTATTTTGTAATCATCAAAAATAAAGAATGTCTTTAATATTCTGTTAATATTTCAATAACAATCAGACTTAATCATAAACCAAGAGAATGGATATTAATATGAGCTGAAGCTTGCATAGATAATAACAAAGAAATACCACCATCAGAAGAATTGCATACAAGCATGTGCCTCTTGTCGGTATAATAGGAAATATGCAAAACTTGATTTGATAACAGAAGTAATATTATTAGTTACCGGCGTGATTTCCAGGGTGTACAGGTTTTTACAAGCTGACATTTCTTGTAGGCCCCGAGACTGCAGGTAATAAATATTTTTTTAAATATTTATATACTGTGGTATTAAATTGGTACGGTAATAAATATTTTGTTTGAGAAAATATACGTGACACTGTGCAATCATTTAAAATGCATAATGTGAACACAACTGGTCTTCATTGTAAATAATGCACTGTGTTTACTACATTGCAACATAAAAATTATTTTTTAAACATGATTTTTACAAATTCTTGCTGATGTTCATGACCAGAACTATACACACACTCAATCACCGACACACAATGACAAGCAAACATGATTGAACAACAATTTACACATACACACAAGATATGCAATGTAACTACCATATTGAAATTGTGCACTGCATATAGTTTCGTTTCCAGATAAATAACAAACATGGAAGCATTAATATTAAACAGAAATAATTCCAATAAGTTATCGCTGACAATAATAACATACTTTCTACAGATCACGTTAAAACAAGTCAGTGGAATTAAAATGGCGGCAGATAGGGTGACAATGGTGCAGCAATTGAAGACACATTGTATCGTTTTCTTACTCCTGTAGAAATAAGACACTGGATTCTGGTATGAGGTTTGAACTCCTACTTCTGTTCAATGTGCCGCTAACCAGTGTGGTGTTGAGACTCCCTCAGAGAAATATAGAGGATTCTGATTGGTTGAGCACCAGGCTGTCTCTGATTGGCAACAATGTAAAAGCAGGTTATCAGCAGGTCTTGACAGTACTCTAAAAGAATCTATGATTTATGAAAACTGTGGATTATTAAACAATTTCCTAACTGTATTTAATATCCTATTGTGAAATGTCAATATTGCGTTAATGAGGCTGGTGTCGTACAAAATTACTTTATTACGCAGGTTTATGTTCCGGCAACAAATGACAATACAGTCCTTCCATTCCATACCATTACAACCTGTGTAAACATACCGAATAAGCTCCTGCAATATTCAACGTGATTCTTAATTAAATGTACACCAACACTTCACGCTACACATTCACACATCTAACAATAAAACTTGTATGTTAGAAACTCACTGTAAAACTCCCACAACTTGCAATGTACTGCATTTCACACAGGTTAACAAGAACAATAGTATACGTCTGACAGGAATCTGCAATCTTGTGACTAATGGTAATGCCCTTAGATGACAAAACCCCAAATATGTTAAATAAAATGTGAGAGTAACTAACAACACTGCGAGCATATCCTGGGGTGCGTTCAAAGACACAAGAGCTAAGTAAGTCGCTTAGCTAAACTGGTTCCCTGTCCCATGTAGATTCATATGACTCTTGCGTCTTTGAACGCACCCCTGGTGTGTGGACACACATGCGCTATTTTAATCTACTTGTTATTGTTATGTAATGAAGTGGATTAGTCACTAACTACAGTAGGATGTCTTGCCAGTGAACTTTCTGGGGTTTTTGTGTGTGTGTTTTGTTCTGGATAAACAGGGTTAGAAGTTCCCACTCGCACGGCAGCCCATGGTGAACTTATTTTGTTATGGGTGAATATCTTTTTAGGGAAATCACTCTTCTTATTTGACTTACTAGTAGCCCATTGGCTTGTTCAAAGTTGTAAATTTTTGCACCAACATCTAACCCTAGATAAACGACTCTCCCCTCCCCTCTATTGAATGGCATACACTTGCTTGACTCGCCTTCGACCAATGTCATTTATTATAATACCTAATCATATTGATTCCCTGACTAAAAGACCTAAATGCTTACATTCTGACTCCTTCAAACACTGTCATACGATTCCCTGGTACTTGACATAAAATATTACCAAAATTCATTCATCAATAAATATGCACCAATGGACAAAGCACACACAGGATTTTGATCAATCAAGAATGGCGTAACAACTGGAAGCCAATCAGAACCGGTGACACCAATGTCTGACCAATTACGAGTCGTGTAACAACTGGAAGCCAATCTGAACCGGTGACACCAATTCTGACCAATCATGACTCATGTAACAACTGGAAACCAACCAGAACCCACCCCACCAATTCTAACCAATCACAACTCGCGTAACAAATGAAAGCCAATCAGAACCAGTGTGACCAATGTTCCCAGTCCATCCAATCCCAGTCTCCGGCGCCACTGAGGAGAGCTAAAACTGCAGCGCTGACCACAGCACTCAGCGTCCAGACCGTCATTTTCACGTAGATGCTGCTCCCGTCCTGCACCACCAGTGCCAGCGCCCCTTGGCGCCGCAGCTTCCCAAAGAATGAACTCTTCTGTTTCCTGGCAGCCAACTCCAGCTTCCTCTGATTGGCTGCAAACGTGCTGTGAACAAGGAACAGGGAAAATATGAATACATTGAAGACTGCTTGGGAGGTCACAAAGTTTGTGAATGAGATCATGCATGTATACTGTAAATCATGAAATTAATGCGTCACTAATTTAATGCGACCTCTAGATTTTAGACGTAAATGCGACACCAAT
>JAUTBZ010055107.1:0-18199 GCA_032361785.1 Lepetodrilus galriftensis
GTGTGTGTGTGTGTGTGTGTGTGTGTGTGTGTGTGTGTGTTTGTGTGTGTGTGTGTGTGTGTGCATGTGTATGTATGTATGTGTCTTTGGGTTTACTGCAGGTGTTAATAAAATAAAACAATAAATTGTGAACTTATGTCCTGTACCCAAGAATGAGTGATTATGGAGTTTAACATTGCTGCAGGAATTTTCACCCATTTGTGATGATCCTGTACCCATTAACAAGTGTTCAAGCTCAAAGTGGTACATAAAAAACATTATAGACTATTAGAATATTTTAAGGATATGAGTTTTTAGGTCGGACTTGAGAAAGAGCAGAAACATATATATTAGACATAGGTATTGGTAACAGTAAGCAGTGACCATTGCTTGACCATCGAGACATGCCCTAATAGCAGTGCCGATCCTGGTGTCACAGTCATCTACAGTGTTTCAAGACCAATCAGAAATGGCGTACATTATAATTGTATCTCTTCATTGAAACCCAAAGACACTTGTCACAAAAACCCAAATAGTTCAGCCAACGCTTCTCAATGGTCAACAACAGAAAAGGTCCCTGGAAAACTAACAACATCTTCATGACTCTCAACTTGCCCCGTATTAAAACCTTTATCAGAACAAGTATAACAGATATAAAAGATTACAAAGTTATCATTCTTGGAAGCAATGGGATCCCAGACACATCGAGGAAGCCGTTAATCACGCTAATGGAACCATCACTTCTACAATCTGTGTAAAAGCTTTACTTAAAGGTCTATATCCACTGTGGAGCAAAGCGAGAATCCAAATAAGATTCATTCATGGACATAATAAAATTGCTTATTACTGCATGGACTGAGGAACATCCCTGGTGTGCGCCGTCATCAAAGTATCGCGCACCGTCATCAAAGTATCGCAGACGCAGGAGAATCTTCAGCAGAAGACTATTCTGGTACGCCAGGAACAAGCAACAACATCCCACCAATGAAAGACAAACATCAAAGGAAAATACAGAGCGTGCAGCGGATTCATTGGCAACTTGACATGGTGAAATAAACACTAACAAGTTAATGACGGGCTAAGTATTATCATACACAGGTATTGGGGCCCCGCTTAAAACATTACAGCAACTAGCTTGGTCAGACACAGACTATTGGCATCCACCCACTGGATACAAAATAAACACCCACTTATTAAGATCACCAGTAAGTCTCCAAATGAGTGAACTGCTAATGTATTATGAAAAGGGGGGATTTGCTCGTAATCTCGGTTCTGATGCGAAACATGTGTCTGGGATGGGAGAATGGGAGTTGGATGTTGGCCAATAACTGCGGGTTTCCAATGTTGTTGAACCCCGTAATTCGATGAATACCACGGTTGATTAGGGGAGGAAAAGATTTGCTAATTATTGGCAATTAGTGATGAGCTTTTATAAGCAGACCTCCAGAGGTGGCTGGAAATAGATCCATTTCGTGGTTGTCAATATATTTCTTCTATGAATAGGGATTTCTTTTTCTGAGGGATAAAACTTCTAACTGAGAACTTGCTGATGATCTTAAAACTTCATCTGTCATGTCTTGTTTCCTTTTTTAAATTGGGGTTTCTACAGCTGCTTTCAAGATTCCTTAACTTATATCATGGCTTGTCATTTTAGGGCAGGAAGAAACCTGCAACATCCGTAGTGCTGAATGTTGCAATAAACCTGCGAGCACCGGCTGGTACTGACAGACCAAGGATGACAACTGCATTGCCAAGGTACAGACAGCACATCCTATCATTATCGCATCAGAAAGCTAACTTTCGTGAACATTGACGGCAGACTCATGGGACCTTTGGCTCAAAAGTCCAAACCTTTTACCATTGCGCTACCACCCTTCTGAGAGTTTGCTAAATATCTTAAAATTGTATCCGTCATAACTAACTTCAAATCATCACTATATCCGATCTGGCTCACACTTTCCCCATTCCAGTACACTGTGTGATAACGCGATAACATAGCCAATAAACGATGATTCCACAAATTGTCACAATATTGCTACAAGCAGATGAATTATTGGAACATACCTACTTCTAATTACTAATAACACCCAAACTCGTTACATTTGATGTGAGCAAAATCTGACAAGTGAGATTTATCTCGATTGTTTTGACATTTCATATGGAGAGATTTGCAACATATTGATGCCTGTTTAATGTCGCTGGCCTTTTAATGATACACCACGAATAGGTCCGTCTGAAAATGTCTGTCGGTATGTCCTCCCAATCTGATGCTAAAATCTGGAGGCAATTGCGACACGGACATCGAGGCGTGGGAGTTTAACGTATGCCAGTAATATCATGGTAATCTAAATGTAACTGAAAGTATACTAATATGAAGAGTGTGGTAAATAACAGAAAGTTAATATTTAAAAATAAAACTGAATCAATTCTATACATCATTCCATGACGATGTATACATGTAGCTTAACTGATTAAATATTGGACAGTTGCGCAAATGTTAACAAAAATTTATTTTAAATATGACTGTGTGGGTGTATATATTAGAAATACACTAATAATATTAGACTTAAAATACAATAACATTGTGTAAAACAATAGAAATACACAAATATTAAATATTCTAAAGGAAACTAGGGACAGAATTTCCTTACTAAAATATTTAAATAAATTAAATAGAATTGAAAGTTAAGTCAAAATCACATAATATCTAATGGACTTTCAACCAGGTCCAAGTGAAATCAAATTATACGTGTACAGACTTTGGTCTATAATTACATTGCACAACGATGTAGATATCAAATGACATTCAGAAAATACTCTGGAGTCATCGTGAGCAGTAAGATCGAGGTCTGTGACCATCAAAGTAATGTTGTACGACTCATTCCTTTTTCATGAAAATACACAGAATACGTATTTGCACTGATTGGAAAAGACAATGTCTTCCACAAATAGAAAGCAAAGCAAATTATGGTGCTTTGTTCTCACATGTCAATCGAGTTCTTAACAGATTTGACACGATAGTGACTAGACTAGAGGAGAATTCAGTAATGCAATGGTACACGGATTCAGCTGTACAATAGCTGAATAATATTAATAACTAAATAACATGAGGGAGATTTCTGCTGTTCTGATACACAGCCTAATGTTGCAAATAGGATTTCAGCTATCTTCTGGCATACTACTTATACAGCCAAATGACATAAAGAAAATTTTAGCTACTACTATGCAGCCAAATGAGATATAATTTTATTAATACTACTGTACAGCCAAATGCTGCAAAGGGGATTTCAGCTATGTTCTGACAAACTACTAAACAGCCAAATGAGAGAATTTTAGCAAATAATAATTGTTCTATTCTGTAGCCAAATAATGTTAAGCAGATTTCGGCTGAATGACACGAAGGTTTCTTCTATTCTACTACACAGCCAAACGACAAAAGAACATTTCATCTATTCCACAGCCAAATAATGTGAAGCAGATTTCAGCCAATTGACATGAAGGTTTCTGCTATACAGCCAAATGACACAAAGACTCTTTCAGCTGTAGTACGTCCAAACAAGATGAAGGAGATCCCATGCTTCAGTTCGAAGACGGAGAAGGAGACTTTGTCACGTTCGCCTCTCGACCAATAAACCATCATCCACTAAATTGTCTACGTCTTCTCCATGATTGCAAGGACAGACAACTCTAAATGACGACAATTTCATGCTGTACCAATTTCTCTATGGGTGTTGATCGTTCATGCAGTCCCCAAGAATTGCAGCCATCGAATAGTATCTCTACTTAGAGGATTAGCGATTAATAGTTCAACAATCATGTTGTATTGATGTTGTAATTAAACCGCCGTCATAAATAGAACGTGTATTTATTTTTTCACAGGTAACCATGGGAATGGCATTAAAACAAGCATGAAGGATGTGGAAATCATAACTTTAACATGGTTGTAATCGTCTACAGAACAATCGGAGACGGTATTGTGTTAAAAAAAAAGATAAACTTATTTATGGCAAGTCGATATTCGTGTATTAAACGTGAAACAGCACTATATATTGTCAAAACTTGAATTATATTCCGTCAAATAAAGACTTAATTAATCAATGATTCCTCTCCTGGAGCCCGTTACCATGGTTACACTCTTGTAGCGCTACAATTGTTGTAACATGATGCTCTTGTAGCGCTATAATAGTTGTAACATGATGCTCTTGCGCTACAATAGTTGTAACATGATGCTCTTGTAGCGCTACAATAGTTGTAACACATGACACTCTTGTAGTGCTACAATAGACACACAATGCTCTTGTAGCGCTACAATAGTTGTAACTGGGCTCCCGCCACAATAGAAAGCGTTGACGTTACAACAGTTGTAGCCTACAAGAGCGTCGTGCAACGGGCACCTGGACAACACAGGAAGCATCCTGAGACTTCAAAGAAGTATTTACACCACCAACTGTTGTACAGGCATCCCTACGCTACGGTATTCCCACCTATAAACAGTCTACTACTTCAGTATGGACACCTACAAACTGCTGTACTGTAATCTAACTACAGGGTATAACAGGGTACGGGTATAATGCCAACCATTGGACAGTATTCTCACTACAGTACAGATACTATCAACTGCTGTACTGTAATCTAACTACGGGGTATGACAGGGTATAATGCCAACCATTGGACAGTATTCTCACTACAGTACAGACACTATCAACTGCTGTACTGTAATATAACAGGGTACGGGTATATTGCCAACCATTGGACAGTATTCTCACTTCAGTACAGATACTATCAACTGCTGTACATGCTGGATGGGAGTCTAAGAGCAGAACTGGATGGATTACGCCGATTAGACCCAGTATTGATCTCTATAAATGATGACCGCGAGATGATTAGATGACATCAGCCATCAGCTTTGGTGACCTCATCCATGACATACACTGGCCATTGACAGTAACGACTCCAGCGCCGGTCCAATCCTCACGCTTACTAATCTGATTAGTGAAAACCTAATTTCCTACGTGTATGCTTCTTCGTGCTAGAAGCGACTATATCTGGCTCGCATGAAGCTCAACCCACACACTGTTGAACGTATTCCAAGGTGGATACATAACTCATCTAGCTGGGAAGTTATTGTAACAATTAATCACAATAACTTTCATGATCAGTAGCAGCATGTGTTGACAATTCAATGATTCCCACGTATCAGATTGAGCCATTTTGAACGTGGGCAATTCAAAGAGTTTGTATTGATTTGCGCGCTCGATGGACCAGACAACATTGCACGTTCTTCTTCCACACCTAGAGGCGGTCATCATGTATCGATATTGATATTCTCACGAATGAGCGAATAATATTTTGAATGACCACGTTGTTGTTGCCATTTTGAATAGGATAGGAGTCTTGAAAAACGTGGTTATGTTATTGGATAAAAGTTTCAAGTATTTCCGAGACTTTTGTGATGGTTTTGAAACATTTTTGATTGGTCGCAATTGAAGCATATTCATAAATTCATTGGATATTGGGTTATATATATTTCCAAAACTTGCAATCACATTTTGAATCTGTCTTCTATTGGCTACAATGAAAGTATATGTATAAATTCAATCAAGAAATTGAAGACGATATCATGTTGTATCCTGTGTCAAAGAAATAGGTCAAAATATTTCCTGACCTGAGAACATCATCATACCAATCAATTTCTGGTAAAGTCTTCATCATAATCCCTAATCATTCTTGTCATCTTCATCACTAGCTTCATCAGTATGGTTATGTACCAGCCAAATACAATCATGAAGAGAAAAAGGCACTGGCAGCTACTGAAAATCGCCAACGAAGAACTTGTGGTACAGTGCTCCCTCGATATAACGCCCTTCGATGCATCGCGGATTCGGATACAATGCGGGGTCCAATGTGGACCCCATTTAAAAAGAAAAAAAGTAGTTTTTTCTCGTTGATATAACGCGTGTGGCATGTCATGGACCCCAAATTCAGCGTTATATCGAAGGAGAACTGTACTTCATAGTCAGTTCTTACATCAAGAGAGAATTGTTTCTATTAAACCTGCAAAGGACACCATAAATCATCTCCTTGGATAGTGATAAAACACACAAGTAATATTCCCCGTACCCATCTGTGAAATGAACAATTCCCAATAATGACATTCTTAATCTTTTCTAAATTAACCCTATCACTCAGTGGTTGACTTGACAAGAATTGCAATGGATAAATGTGTCCCAAGATGGCCGTCTAATGTTCAGCTATCTCACCCAAAGTACGGTCCTAACAGAAGATGACAACCAAGACGTGAGCTGTTTGACCTCTCCCATTGCACAATCCAATGTTCACGAAGGCGGACACAACATGGGCAAATGACGGAGTTAATCTTTAGGCTGAGGTGACTGCCAACAAAGAGATGACAAATGTTTCCCCGAGCCGGAATTAAAGCTAAAGTCACAGAGGCTATTCCAGTGCCCCCAGAACGCCACGGACAGAAAATCCACAAGTGTCTCGTTTGAAAATTTACTCAAAAGTCTCGAGACAATTACACCCATTGGAATTTCAACTTTCAACGGGATGAAAACCCCGTTTCTACACGCTTAATTACAGCACAGACTGATTGCTCGGAAAATGGCAAACTTTTATCTGGTACAGGTCTCCAAGGTAACTGGCAGATCTGTGGCCGATTTTACAATGAATGTCCTTGCCTGCTCCTCTGATAGAAGGGGTGAATAGGGTGATGTTAATTATGGCGTGAGTGTTAGTATGACTCTCTCAGGAGCTCGTTGGTTATTCTGGGGGCAAGACGTCTTCTCTAGGTGGGAGATCTAGCACATGACCAGTGAAAGAGTTTATTATTACGAATATTGAAAGGCGAGCCTGCTCGGGCAGACACAGACCCGGAGACCAATGTCGTAAGTGCCACCGTCACAACACTGGAAGATTACGGCTCGTTTCACTCCCAGATAAAAATCCAGAAAATCCCAATTTAATTCACCCGTGTTACGCATGTTGATTCAAATAAGCGAGCATCCAGAGCAGAATCTAAGCAATAACAGATCAGTACACGTTCCAAGAAACGAGACACGTCTAATAATAGCCCACGTCACGTGTGGGTCTATTTTTCGTGGATACCTAACCGAAGACAGCAAAATCTATTTAATTAAATGTTCCGTAGCTATTCTAAGCACTAAACACGCTTTTAAAAGTACACAGCACATGTAGATCTATTTCCTGGAAACAGTAAAATCTGTGTTAATTACATTATTACATAGTTCCTTATGTACACTAATTTTGGAGGAAATATCTAAATCTAACTTCTTGAAATAACCCAAGAATGCCTTATGTAGCAACATTATCAATTATTCTTTAGTTGTTTAATAAAATAATCTATGCTTTCAGCGATACGGCTAATGTTGGTACTAGATATGAACAGCTAGTACACAAACACTCAACAGGTTAAGCGTAATCAACCTCGATACCATGACCACTGATGACGTTAAGATAATTATTAATCTAACGTATCATATTTTCACGGCATCTGAACTATTCCTGTCTCACCACAGTTGTTTATGACTGATATCATCCAATACCAACCAACTATGACTCTGTGACGGCAAATTTACAAACAGATGAGATTAGCTCAGTTTTCACCGTGAATGTTGTCTTTCCAGATATATCTTTATCTCCAAAAATATTACACTGCACGAGTTGCGTGGCCGTAATTTACATACATCATAGTGGCAGATAGATAGATGCATCTCCTTCTTTTAAATTAACCAATTAAATCTAGCTTGTATATTTCTGATACGACTTGCATTCCTAGATTAGATGAGCTGTAGATTTGTGATAAAGAAATGATATCAGTGGCTTGCCTACGCACTCAATGTCCAACCGTAATTGTAGGAGCTTGCAGTTTGCTTATTTTAACCAAGATAAAACGTAAGCAATATGTATGTTACATGAACCAGAATTTTAACTAAGCATTTTATACTTTTTATGCGTGACATTTTAGAATTTTAGAGATGTTCCATAGAATATCTTTATATCAAATATTACGTCTCATTATTTGTTTCTTTATATCTATTATTACGTCTCATTATCTGTTTCTTTATATTTATTATTACGTCTTATTATCTGTTTCTTTATCATTATATATCATATATCTATAATATTAATAAAAATAATTTAATCTAGTTATATATAGTTCTGAGTTCCAGCTAGGAAACTCACAAGTTCTTAACATCCATAGGGATACATAACATTTGAAAAATATTGTAGATAATTCCTATACCGTATATACACATATATATGGTACTTCGCACTTGAAACATCAAAGAAAATGAAATAGATCAATACTGTCTGCTATCTTCCTACCTGTACATGGTCTGCAAAATACAGCATTTTCGACTTACCTGAAAAAATAGAAAGAATTTATTAGATATTGATATTAAACATCATATAACAACACGAACAATTAGAAAATTGTCGCAAAAACATTTCCGTAAAGTTAGCAATAAATAACAGAAACATAAAAGTACATGTACATAAAAGTACTGTTTACATGAGAGTAAGATAATGTAATCACTCTCCTCATCCTCATTGTTATCAGTTAATACAAATAAGTCTGATACTTTGAGGTAATACATTATCGAGAAACCTCACAAGTAATTCCATTCCTCGAGGTGACTAGAATACATCAACGTGATCAGACTAAAAATATGGCCACCCTTATCCAAATCTCTTTTTTATTTCCTCTCCCCTCCCATGGTAGTGGTGAGAAGAAAATGATGAGAGTGGGGGGAAAAAACAAATTTGAGACATATTGTCTGATTAAGAAAATCAAGATTATTGAAACCTCAAACAAACGTACTGTCTTTCATAATACTCCAATCTCTGTGTGCCGTACCCGGGGACCTATATGTCAAGGCTAGAGAACATATGCAGGAAGTGATACCCTGGCATATTTCTTTCCCAAATGTCACTGATAAAAAGGGCAAATCTTTTTTTTATGGTGCAAACATATTAGGGTCTGTGTGTTTTTTCTCCGTATTTATTATTAGCACATGCACTAAACCACAGGCTGGGGCGGTACAGGGAACGCATTGCCTTGCAGAATACCTATAATTACAGAGTTATCATCAGCGTTATACAAAGAAGGAAAATAAGTTTGAGGAGGATAACAAGGAAGTAAAGTAATTACCTAGGTATCGTTCATAAATAAGAAAAATAAATTAAGATTTGGTACCGATTTTAATGTGCCGAGACATATATTGGATATTTAAACATCTTAACATGAGATATATATTGGATCTTTAAACATGTTAACACGAAGTCGGTTAAATATATACGCAAAAACAAAACTTACATCAATTATATCAATATTGTTCACAGCTGTGCTGAAATATTGAAATGTTTATGCACAGTGTGATAAAAACTACAGATTTAGTGTGGATAAAACAAGAAAACGTATCTTCAACACCATTAATAACCAAAACAGCCAAATATTTAGATATATGTCCGCAAAATGCAAATTTACAGCTATCTATGTAAAAACAGGAGACAAGTGATAACTGCGAAACTAGAAAACATCGACATTGGCATTTAATCTCACTCTCTCTCCTACGGACAGCATAAAACACATGTTCCACTGAAATCTGCGTCATATGATAAATTCATGTGTTGTAAATACGGTACATATTATATCTATACTGTATACAATCAGTTCCATGGCTGTCATACATTTCAATCTGTTTTTTATATAGCAGGCCACAAAAGTTCAATTTCATAGTATAACTGAACATGAATTTTGCTGAAGAAGTCTAAATGTCATGAAGAAGATTGTATATGTAAAGTGATTATTGTTTTTTTTTTTTTTTTTTAAATTGCAAGGATTTACACAGATACACTATGTAGGAAATACTTCATCTCATGCAACAAAATATAATTTTCACCATGTTTAGAGCTGGTTAAGTTTCTAATGGATTTCAAAACTGTATGATTATCAGCAACGCATTCATCGACCATCAGGAACAGAATATAGTTCTGCACGTATATACACAATATGATAAATTGCATAAAGCTTCATCTTTGCTTCAAAGATTACATATATACTATGATGTTCACAAGATTAACATAAAGTCGACTACTATGTTCCAATATCTGGCTGGTTAACTTCCGAATCTAAGAACTGGAGTCAGACGCCAGACAGATGTATTCAGGTTGCAACCCACAAGTCGTATCTACACGGGTCCAGAAGACTGAGCAGATACAGAACCCCATTCACTGTGAAAGTTACATCAGAATCTGATCTACACGATCGACAAGACCAGGCATTCATCGTCTCTCCGGGCAAGACAAGAGGTTTACACGTACGGAAGAAGATACAATCTGGGCGTGACCTCTTCACCGTGTACGAAGGTTGAGAAACCCCTCCGGAAGAATCTGCTCCGTTAATTGCAAAACAATGTTCTCCATTGATACCCCTGTACTGCTGGGATTGATTTTTCACATCGATTACATGCTATTGCTTTTAGTCTGCTCAGAGACTAATTCTGGCGTCGCCGGAGCCGAGTCGCCAGTCACGTGCGTCAGGTGTGAATGGCGCCGATGAGCTGTGGTTATCGACGACCGCTGACGAGATTGGCGACATTAGCGCCGTATCCGTACACTAACACCATGTACATATACATAAAGAAATTAATGTAACCAATGTGTCGATAGTGATACATACTAATGGATAATTTTGCTTAAGCATGGGTATTACTGCGATAACATTTATCGACAAATTGGCCAAGATGCTGGTAATTTAGAAATAAATATATTTGAATGCAACATGTGATAATGTTATTGGTAAAGATGAAAACATATCAATTGATTATTGAATCAAATATTAGCATTGGTAGTATAAATATAAAGGAGAAAATAATAATACTACCAATGCTAATATTTGATTCAGTAATCAGTAATCGGCTTTGCAGTTATTATTATTTCTGATATAAATTTTGTGTTTAATGATAATATTGTTTTTTACCACAGCATTTTAAATGTTCAGTCATCTAGGGCGTCATGGTAGGTGACAAACCCACACATGTGTTACCGTACAACCCATAGAGCCAAGGCTGATACATAAACCAATGTGAATATTAACCAAGGATTAACACTGCACAGCATGCATACAACACTGCACCATTATATATATACCTCGTACATGAACCTGACAGACAAAACTTGCAATGATATGATAAAAATGTCAATCATTGAGAAACCAAAAAGTAGATGCATCTCTTAAAATACAGAGAAAACAGGTCTCAGTTTCACGGAATCTGTAGAACCTTCATCAGGCCCGTGTAGTATAACCATCATCTTGTCTAACATGGCACGTGCAAGAACCACAACATGAAAACCACCATTATGTTCAAAACACAAAGAACTTTTGTCCAATTTCAACAATCATGAGAATTTAATATGCAGATGTTGTTTCAGACTATGGTTGTCTTTTCCTGTGAAATCTACAAGAATTGTTGACTCCCTGCGCAATCTCTGACTTCCTGTCACAATCTCAGACTTTCTGTGCAATCTCCATAAAGGCCAAGGCATCAGTAAAAAGGAAGAGTAGTATCTAAGCACCGATGGATCTGTAATGAACACATGTCCCTCTATCATTGCCAGTCATTGTTAAGGATGTCGGCGTATCTACGTCCGCTGATAACGCGTCACAATCTGGGAGGGAGGAGCTTGCACTGGGTAACTGGAACCTTAGCACAGGTCCAGTAGTGACTTCATCATTTGTCTGGCCGATAAAAGTCGACCGGAGACTCCCGTGCCACGTGACCCCCATGGGAGGAACCCCGCGTGCCGTGTGTCCCCCCCTGGGATGAACCGCATGCAGCCATTGTCTGTGCATTCTCACTCGGAAGGATTACACCCAATGAGATCACACCTGCAGACCCTTGTCTTACCACCTGTCATTAGTCGCGCTAATTGGAAATCTCACCCGACTATCATGCGATAAGATGTGCTTACAGGAAAAGCAGATCCCGAGCCAGAAATCAGCGCCGTCTTTCAGTTTCAGAACAAATATCCAATATTAACGCATTTTGTTTCAAATGCAGTTTGATCTTAAAGACTATTTTGCATACTGATTTCTCATCTGTAGCACAAATATAACGCAACTGTACCATTGAATTATTTGAGAACATTAATTAGAAGTGTCAGAGTGATCATGCTGATCAGGAATGTGGTCCGATTGATAAAAATAAGATGTTTTCTTTCCTGCCGATAGTTAATTGGATATCTCGAGGGACGGATTCCATCCTGCTGCAGTAGGTTAAAGATAACACTTACCGACTGTGCTGTGCCACAGTCCCAGAGATCGTGACTACTGCACAGCGACTTCACAGATAATCAGCATTCTAATCACATTGCTCAATCAATTTTACCATACGGTTTCTTTTCCGCACAGGTGGGATTTTCAACTGTCGTGAGATTATCCACATCTGCAGGAACTCAGATGATAGCGCCACGACAACTGCAATCTTTATACGTCTACATCTCTAACCAAAACCTACCAGATATCTTAACGTTGAAGAAGAGCGATCGCAGAAATCTACATCGCTGCCAGTGGACATTTCTTTTTTTATCAATGGGGGATTGGCACGAGAATGTTCCAAATGGCAACTTTAACGTTAGAAAAACAATTGTGCCTTTGAACTTGCTTTCGTCTCACAGCATGAATGAATACTAAACAACAAATTGAGAGACATTCAACTGTGCTCTTTAGAACCCTATCTATTTTTTTTAGATGCTAGTATAAATAGAAAGAGGGTGAAAACAGCACCCTGTGGCAGACCCCAGACCACCCACTTTAGTACGGGCAAACTGATTGTTCTTTAATGGAAGTAGGTACTCGATAGCCATTTTTTTTCATAACCCAGAAAACGGCTAATCTCTCGGCCATCTCTTTGCAGCAGAGAAAAAAAATCTATCTCATCTGATGATGTGATGAAAATACACCTAATAGAATTTGAGCAGTGTGAAAAAAAATATCAGAATGTAAAATACAAGAAAAAAGAAGAAAATATAATAGAACATAAGCAGTATTTAATCATGAAATACTTTATTATGAATTATAACAAAGTAGTAATTTCAGAGTTCACTTGTGGAAAACATTTCCTAGCTGATAAACTTGTAATATAGAATTTATTAATAGATAAGTGTGGGAGATGACATACAAATGTCTGGTTATTATGATTAAGTATATGACAAAGTGTACACCCATTTTCAATGCAAAGTATGTATTTTCTGTCTGTCTGTCTGTCTGTCTCTCTCTCTCTCTTATCTCTTTCCTATCTCTCTCCTCTCTCTTTATTCTCTCTCTCCTCTCTCTCTCCCATATATATTTCTCTCTCTCCTCTTTTTATTCTCTCTATCTCTTTCCTTCTCTCCATTTCTCTCCCCCATCTCTCTTTCTTTCTCTCCTTTCTCTCTTTCTCTCTCTCCTATCTCTCCTCTTTATCTTTCTCACTCTCTCTCTCCCCCAGCAGGTTAAAGGAAGCCAGAAGCCCTCTTCTCCTCCTCCTCCTTCTCCTCCTCCTCATATGAACAGCCACCTCTCAATGTTCTCATTACCTGGAGCTTGCTTCTCCCAATCAGGCCAGCAGATACAAGTCCACTATCTTTCCGCCACCTAATTCACTTACAACTTGGCCAACTCGCACCAAGATTCTCTCGTCTTAGATTCTCTACCAAATCCAAGATATACACGTTCAGAAGGCCTGCCAGGATTAATATCTTCAATATGAATATATATAACCTAACACGATGCCGTTTCGCAACTATTTAATCAAATGTTAATGGAATCAAATGTAGATCGGCGAGGCAAATAATGAACACTTGGATCACATTTTACAACCGATAATTATGTTGCTACTGCGGCCATCAAACTTGACAGTCTACATGGGCGTTTTTATTACCACTTTCGACAAGCGAGTCATCCTATTTCACTAAATCTCTTCCACCATCAAACAAGAAGGCAGGGAAAATTTGAAATTAATGATGCGCAGTAATGCCCAATTCCTTGCGGAAGACGATTCAATATGATCTCGAAGAGCGCAAACAGAAGCTGCATGTACGCGCATCGGCGACGCACAGCGGTGCAATTGGAAAACCACCAACTATTCCTAGGAGAGACGGGAAATCTCGCAACAGTCTCTCGTGTCATTTCGAATGATAATTGACCAACTCGCACAAATGTGAATTTCTATATATCTTTTTGCATCTTCTCTCGAGATTTCCTATACGATCTCTACCTGAAGCGTTTGACGAGCAGCTGCGCTTGCTCGCCTCGTCTATCAGGTTATTTAGATACGACTCCATTTATTTTGGGAATTTGTTCTCAAGGACATTACATTACATATTTTCTGCAAAACCATTAATTAAATACAAAATGATTTCTTTAACTAAACAAAAAAAAACATGTAATTGCAACTTCTGAAAAAATACAGACAGCTGTCACTATACTGTAGTAACACATCATCATAGTAATTCATCGTCATTGTAATATCAAATTGATTGTCACTCCTCTAGTAATTAATTGACTGTACTCAATGTATCAACTGCAGAAAATACATATCTACCTATATATTACATTGATATTCGTCAGCAGATGTTGACTACTCACTGTATCAACTGCAGAAAATACATATCTACCTATATATTACATTGATATTTGTCAGCAGATGTTGACTCGCAATGCCAGACAGACAACAGATGGATTATTTCACTCTTTAACAACTGGTGTATGGTCCGTGATATTGCAAGCGGTAATGAAATACATGTACTGTAATAGGATAAAAGCTGTAAGCCACAGCTGGTACCAACAAACCAAGGATGATTATGCTGTAACAGTACACAGGGCGTCCCACTATGATCAGATACTGTAACAGTACACAGGGCGTCCCACTATGATCAGATACTGTAACAGTACACAGAGCGTCCCACGATGATCAGATACAAAATGTAACTCCTGAGAACACTGATGCCTGGATCCGAGATTGCAAAACTTAGGATGATTTCATGCTCAACTCAAAGTTTTGTTCATTAAACGTCTACATTTTGAGCTTGAGTATGAAATTGTACTCAGAAAGTTTCGTAATCTCAGGACCTGGCCCCGAGATTACGAAACTTTTATGAGTACGTTTTAAGTGATCAACTCACGTGCTATGCTCAAAGACATGACTTTTCATGAACAAAATTCTGAATTGAGTATGTATTTGTACTCAGAAAGTTTCATAATCTCAGGACCTTACAGGTTCAAACTCAGGAACTTTGACTCAGATGTTGGACAATCTACCACTACGTTGTTTTGTTTTTATTGGTTTTATAAAATGGTGGTATAGAGCTGCTTTCAAGATTCTTTCACTTATATCACGGCTTGTCAGTTCAGGGCAGGAAGAAACCTGCAATATCTGTAGTGCTGAATGTTGCAGTAAACCTGCGAGCACTGGCTGGTACTGACAAACCACCAAGGATGACAACTGCATTGTCATGGTACAGCCTACTTACAAGCTATCATGATCGCATTAGAAAGGTAACTTTATCTGCGAAGTACACTGATCTACCATTGCTCAACCACTGTGTTACCACCCACCCTACTACATCCAACGCGGTTACTGAGTGTATGATTTTATTATAACGGCATATCCTATGTAATTGTAACTATTTAATGGCATATCCAATTGTATTGTGTAACATTGCAGAAAGTACAGATACTTCAAAATCGATCCCATTTTCCTGCAGCAGCTATCTCCACTACAAGCCCAGTGGATCATGAAAACAAACAAGAAATCTATAGATATGCTAATTCTGAGGCTACCGTCTCCAACAACTGCGATTGTTCTGTCACTCACAAACAGGACATCTCTCGCCGGCTTGGTCGGCACAATTGGATGATGTTGTCAATTAGCCTTAGAGGACTGCCGTCCCGGAGGTATACTTGACATTTACACAACACCATTGGCTAGGATCTGATGAAAGGACCATAAAAAACAGCGCCAAATGTCTAATTAAATGACGCTACCTCTTAATCAAGAACATCATTGCCGAATCGTCCATGGACGCACATATTTTTCTAAAATTAAGGAAAGAATTGCGAATAAGAAAATAACAACCTCGTGAAACGATATCAGGATACTGGCTGCTGTCGAAAGTGTTTGAATTTGGTTGTTGGTTATATTTAGTCTTAGAGCCGCTTTCAAAATTATTATCACGGTTTGCATGTTTCGTGTGTACACCTTTTTGTACTAGACCAGATTTTCACTGGTTTTACGGTGCTAGCTCACTGGAATATCATGCAGCAGTAAGAACATGGATACCCACAGAACACTGACCCTGAGCCGACCAGGCTTTGATTAACCCTTTTACCTGGGATCGAACCATCAACCTACCACTCTCAAGGCCAACACTTTAACCACTGTGCCATGTCTTTTAAGTTAGCAATGTGTTCTGTGGATTTCCATTTACTCAGAGAATTTCAGTTAATTCTACAAATACTTCTGAAGATAGAAAAGTTCATAATTCTATCAATAGCGGTCCCTATTTAATAACCTTGCTTGGGCCTCTTTGGCAACGGTTATTAACGTAAATATGAAAATGTCGCCTCTAACGATTAATTTCAACCTTCTTTCATGTTGTGGTTATATACAGCACAGGGACTAACATTACTGTTATTAATATATAATTAAAATTTCAATAACAAAAAGACTCAATTTATAAATGCCAAAGAGATTAGTCACACTCACGAGCCACCTCTGAACTGAAACAGGTTTGGTTATGTACGGACATAACCTCAAGATAAAAGTGGATCTCTATTTATAAACGACCTCAAATCAAGAATTAAATGCACTACTAATGACCAGGATCAACATTCAACACCATGACAGGGTTTGTCCACGACATTTTGCAGTCAATTTACATTTTGCAGTCAATTTACGGAGTGAACAAGTCATATTGATAAAATTTACATTTCGATCAATCGGGGCTGAACTTGCACTGACTCAGATGCAGCAGACAATTATCCCTGATCAGCCAAGTACTTTCAATTAATTCTTTGCTGACTCGATGCCCCACCCACCCCCACCCACGGGCACCCCACTTCCTGTAATCATTAGACCCATATACCCACTGGCCCTGCCAGTCAATGACCCACTACTACTACAGGTAATTGACATCGCGAGGTCGACTTAATATACTGTTAAAATACCTGAATTACAATCCACAAAGAGAATTCAATTTACCAAAGTTAAAAGACACTAGAAATTTGCCTTGAGCAAAAGAAAGTGATCCAAAGAAGGCGTTCGAGTCAATTTGTAAACGATCGAAATAGAATATAATTATCTATTGAAAAACTTTCTAGTAAAAGTCGTGTATTCTTTGTAATTGAAACCTGGCTATTCAAGTACCAGTGGTCATTACTTGGTCATTAGCTGGTCATTTAGTGTACAGCATGCTTCATATTAATTTGGCACTACTTGAAACCTGGGACCTGTTGCTCAGACACAGTTGTAGCTAAATTGTAAGTCCAATTTCAGTGACCCGCAACAGGACCAAGTTCTGAGCAACGGAACCAAGTTCTGAGCAATGGGTTCCTGACTGTGTTGTCCTCAGAGGATGGTCAAACCTCAGAAGTACCCCATGACAACATGTTAGCATAGTTAATGTGCTACTACTTCACAATCATCTGCAAAAACCATGTCACAGCCATAGAAAGTTGAGCAGACAATCAGATTAAAGCATCAATACTTCAGCTTAGACGTCAAGAATGACAAAGTCAGTGTTTCAATGGTCCAAATCACGAGTCGGCAATACAGAACTGCGATCAACAAAAGATATTAGATCCTTTCACTTAACTGAATTACTACAAGAATGCTGGTAAATAACCTCAGGCAAATCTCTCAGGTTTCATAATGTGGTATTCTGGTCATGAATGCACGCAATGTCTGAACAGATCCATCACCATGGGATTGTCTGTACCAGGAACCAGCCAGTGTTCAGCTTTACTGCAACAGCAATCACCACAGGTGTTGTGGGTTTCATCTTGCTGTACATTGACAAGCCAGTGGGCTGATCCTTTCTAGTTGTTCTGTCTGTACTTTCTGTCAGACGCATGCACAGTTACACTGTGCGGTGCTGATCCTTGGTAATTGCGCATGCGTCGGACAGAAAGTACAGA
>JAUTBZ010055218.1:0-18192 GCA_032361785.1 Lepetodrilus galriftensis
CAAAATCTCTCAATTTGAGCCCTACGCCATATTGGATGTGGGTAACTGCAGTTACCCGCATGCGGTTCCCCCCTGTGGATATTGGGGCGACCGAGGAGGGGGGCATGTCCCACTGGATTTCAATATTTTCAGAAATAAAATACACAAATAATATAAAATATCCAAAGGTACCTGTATTCATTTGGTTTATATATGTCATCTCCAAAGATACTTTCTCCTATTATAATACTAATCGGTTTGCTTATATTTGTTTCAGAAGCGTCATTGTGAATTTGATGGCTAAGGCTCCTCTGAACGTCTGCACTCTGGTATTAGAGGATCACAAGGAAGCTCTGGCCTTCAGTTCCCTGGACGTCTTAAAGGAGGTCCTGATGGCCGCCAGTAGGAGAACAGTGGAGCCAGTTGCCCTTCTTCTTCTCCAGCACATCATAAAGACATCCGCAACCCTAACTGAACCCCACCAGCAGCACCTGCACGACCTTCTGTCCTACACGGACTTCCACGGGAAGACGGCCCTGCACCATTCATGCGGACACGGAAACGTGGATTTCGTGAGGTTTGCTCTGAAGGAGCTTGGTGTTCACGGCTACCTACGTGTTAAGGAGCTGGTCAACGTGGAGGACGCGTCCATGGTCACAGCCCTGTGGTACGCACTCGCCAACAGACAGTGGCGTACTGCAGAGGTGATGCTGATCCACGGAGGCCAGTTGAAGGGTATTAGGAGTGTGCCGGACCTCTGGCCTAGGAGGCAGTTCAGCATCGTCAGTGAGTGGACGGAAGAACTGTCCTTCAGGAAGTGCCACGATTCCCTCCTGAAAGCAAATGATTCAACAAGAGTGGCGGAAATGGTGTCACCAGGGTCAAAGATCTTCAAACAGATTTACACTAACATTCAGAACGCTACACAAAAGAAGTCACATTTGCATGAACAGTGGGTTCCAAGAGTTATCGCTGTTGATCAACATAAGAAGAGGATTCAGTATTTACTAGGTCTTGTTCATTATGCACAATCTAAATCCCTGAACATTCTGCACGCGGCGGCAGCTGTAGGGGATGTTGAGCTGCTACAAGAGTTGGTGTCTATGGCTACGTTCCAGTCGATGGTTATTGAAGATTCCTCCCCAATAATCTGTTCCTTGGCCAATTATCATTACCAAGTCTGTGAGATACTTTTCAGGAAGATCAACTCCGTTCCCGATAGCATGCAGAACATTCTGGCATTGACTATTTTAGATGCAGCGGGATTTCCACTTTGGCCTGGAAAGAGAAAGAAAGACAAAGTGACATTCCAAGAACAATTGTACAAAGATGCAATGGAGGTGTGTGAAAGAGACATCGATTCGTTAACCATCTACAGAAAAGTGAAGCAGTTCTTGCTGTGCGAAGCAACACTCGCTGAAGAAGCTGTTCCGCTACTTCTGAAGTCTGTGTTGAAGTACCGTGTTTCACATGTGTCAGATACATTGTTGCTCGCCTTGGCCTACCTTGGAAATCTTGAGTCAGTTAAGGCAATCTGGGAGACGATGAAGGACCCCAAGATTCAATTTAGAAGGACTCTGTTGTCGGTGTACTCATTCCCAGACCTTATTTGCGCATTTGTGAAGTGTCCCACTTCTGCTGATGATATACACGAAAGGACGTGCGTTCTAGAGTATATCGGAGTCCAGATGGATCTGAAATTCCACAGGAACATTATCGATGTGGTAGTTAGAGCCAGACACCATTCAATGCTAACAGTCATGTTAAGAGACGGAGCGTTGAACACCGAGGACCAGGGCTCGATTGATTCGTTCATCAATGTCTTATACGATTCTGCAGTGAGAGGAGTTTTGGACCTGGTACGTGTACTCACGCAGTATCCGAAGACAACCACAGAAATGCTTCATAAAGCATTGTGCCTGGCCTGTATGCATAGGAGTACACAGGTTGTGGAATACCTCCTTGAATACAATCCTGGACTGATGGAACGCGTCAAGGATGAAAGACTGCTGAAAAGAGGCAGATGGCTCCTGGACTTCGCTATTCTGGGAGGAAGCTGTGAAGTCGTACAGAAGGTGCTGGGGGCGTTAGAGCAAGCTGGAGTCATCGAGAACACGGCGGTGCGGGACAGCATGGAACTCTCAGCGAAACATGGAAGTGATGAGGTTCTGGAGGTGCTGTTGAACTACAAAAGCATAACGAATCCGCTGGGCAAAGACTTTGTGGAGAAGCTTCTCCTTATGTCAGCAGAACGAGGAGCAGAGAAGTACTGTCTGAGGTTGTTGAGGAGCAGGTATCTGGATGTCAGGCGGACAGATAAGCACGGGAACTCGCTGCTGCATTATTCCTGTCTGTGGGGTATGACAGAACTTGCAGAGGCTGTCCTGAAGGCGTCCAAAGAGGAAGTGAAACTGTTGAACTCGTACGGACAAAACCCGCTGGATCTGTCAAGAAGCATGGGGAATGTCGCCATGTCAAACATGTTGGTTAATAAATACAGAGCGATTCCATCACAAACCTCAGGCCCGGTGTTCACCGGATGGATGAAACACTTTATGACCAAGAATGCCTCGTCTCCTTCCCAGACCCATAGTATATGGCCAAGCAAGAAGCTGAAGAAATCAAGACTGACGCTTGTGTCACAGCTTAAATCAAGCAACGATCTTGCTGCATTAGCAATGCTGGAAGTCTCGCATGAAACAATCATCACTGCCACGACAGACTCATGTATCGATCAACACCTATTCCATCTCTGTGCCGTCTATGGATGCGTTCAGTCTCTGAAATATCTCCTAACTCTAGCTAAGGAGCATGCAGCAGATAGATTGGAGGGATGGCTGAATGCAACACCGACACCTCTTCTTCGAGCTATTGAGAAGAAGCATGTGGACTGCGTAGAGCTTCTAGTGGACGACAGCACATTCTCAGATTTGACTAAATTGAATGAAAATATTCTACACGTTGCAGCAAAGGCAGGCATTCATTCTGTTGTTGAACTACTGGCTTCCAAAGTACCAGAGGAACTGTTCAGTGCCAAGGACGAGTCTGGTCTTACTCCAGCAACCACTGCTGTAGCCTTTGGACATCATCACCTGCTTCAACATCTCGTCAAAGATGTCTCATTTGATGAAACAGATCATGTTTCTCACAATATGACCAACCATTCCTGCTTCTTCTGTCTCCTGAATTGTGCCATTGGATGGTCCAAGATGTTCCAAAATCAATCATTCAGGAATGTTAATATTGATAAGAGGAATATCTTCAATCGGATTCCTTCAATGTCTGGCTTCACCTTTGATATTTATGAAAGAAAATGGGACAGAACCAAGAAAAGATATATCCATTCCTTGGACATGTTATATTCCTGGTCGAAGATTACAGGTTCACACGAGGCCATCGATGCAGCATTGAATGCAATGGGATATGAATCAGACATTGCAATTGCACAGTTGTTCCTTCTGAACAAGAAAGACGACGTCATTGTGAAAGCTCTCAATGCCAACTGCGATGAAGCGGCCTGCCTCTACTATTTGAAAGGCCCACAAACTGTGGATCCCGAGTCGATCGCAGAAGCCTGTTGCTATGCCGCTCTTAAAAAGAAGAATGATTTCCTTGCTATGGTTTTGGAGAGAACACCTTACTCAGATCTTGTTTCCAGTGGTTCTCCGTCACCCATGGAAGTAGCAGCAGCTTACGGAAATATTGAGTTCGTGACATCTATGGAGGAGACTGGGGTATCGGAGTCCTACCAGACGCTGAAGGACATTCCCGAGGCAGTACCTCTCTTGACAAAGTGGATCATCGGAGAAGCACGTCCTGGTGGTGAGGACTGGCACACCTCGCTAAGTAACCAAGAGTCTTCTCCGATGTCAGTGGCAGATGCCGTGCTGGTACATTCATTTGATGCAAAGAGGAAGGGCGTCATAGAAAAACACGCAGAGGTGACTTCCGTAATCCCGGCACACTTCCTGGAGAAGGACCTGGACGTAGACCTGCAGAGCTTTACAGATGCTCTTCCAGAGCTGTCTGATGTTCAGGTCCGCGCGGTGGTCCTGTCCAAGCTGGTGGCAGGCAGGTACACGTGCTACATAGACATGGGCAGCCTCTGGTGGACGTCGGCCAACTCCATCAGCATCAGCTGCATCTCCAGAGACTCCAGTGAACATCCAAAGATGTCCGTGTCCGGCTCATTGATAAGAGACCGGGTGAAGGTCTCCGTGACAGACGGAGGGGTGTGTGTTCTCACAGGGGATGTACCCACCATGTTGTCCAGAGAAGCAGGTGACCAACAGTATATCAATGACGTTGTGGCTACAGAAATGCAGGATCTTGTAAGTACAATATTTCTTTTCTTTTTTATTCAACTTTGCCATATTGTCGATGAAGTTTATTTTTTACAAGAACCAAGGCAAAATTTCGTGAAATTATCTTGATAATTCAAAACATACCAAACAATCCATCTGTGGATAACCTTTATTAGCTAGGCATTCACGTTCTTACCGGATTTTCCTTATTGTCGCTAACACATACATTATATTAGAATACGTATTCATTTCAGATCGAGCAGGAACTGAATGGGTTGTCTGTAACAATAGACGTCGACTGGGACTCACTGAACGAGACAACCGATCCGAGGGCTTATTCTTACGTGATGGCTGTCTTAAGAGGAGACACTGCGAACAACAAGCTTGGAGGTCTCCAAGAGCTTATCCACCGGTGTGGATCTTCCCTGAGATGTATTGAGAGACTGTGCGGTCAGAAGGCTTCTTCTTCCATCCAGGAAATGTATTCAGGTTTGGAGACGATCACTGTAAGATACACACCGACACTCTCCATCCGGAAAACAGATGCAGTGTTTTCCAGCGAGTCCTCCATGGTTTGGTGTTTCACGGTGAAGGACTGGAGTCTGCGATACAGCTGCGAACACTTCCCTCTGTTCAGGATGCTCAATGTCAGCAGGATCGGATACACCTGCCTCACAAGGGGGTTCTCAATCCTCACGAACAAGCCCGATCACTCTGTTCCCATCACGGATCTAAGAAAGACAAGTACCGAGTGCATGAGAAGCAGGCAGAAGAGAGTGACTGCTTCCATAGACTGGGAGTCCTTCGTGGGCGTTGGGATGACCACAAAGATCGAAGATTTTCTTAGAACGTCCGCGGTTGCCGAGTTGACGAAAGTGGCTGAAGACTATGTAGCAATGCCTTGGCTTCTTCTGTCGTTCGATGACGTGAGCCTGAGGGTGACTCGAATGAAGGACCGTGCAGGGCTGTGGCTCAAGGGCAGGACTCTCATCATATGTCTGCAGGTCTACAAGAAGGATATAGGCACGTGGGAAACAGAAGATGTCGACTGCGGCAAGTTCTTCCACCAAATGGAAGAGAAGCAGATTCTGGAGCAGATTCCAACACAGGGTTTCTCATACCCAAAAGGCCAAAATGAATTCACGTGGCCAAAGGTTCCACACATTAAGGAATCGTCGAGCTCAAAAACGCTTATCAATGCATCTGTTTATCTCAAGGAACAGCTTGGCCTGGAGATAGCTGTCAAAACAAACGACGCCGAGTGGCTGAAGATCATTCACAAAGAAGACACGAATGCAATGACTCATCCTCTGCATCTGATTGGCAGGTACTATGACAGGCTGGCCTTCGAAACATGCTACGCATTTTGCAACACGGTAATGATGGAACTTCAAGCGAGTAACACATGCAGATTTCTGCGCAAGGGCAAGTTTCCGGCTGGGGGCTGGTCGTGGGTCTCCAGAAATGAACTGGAACGGGTTGGAAGGTCAAGGATTGTGATGGTGCTGAAGAAGGAGAAGGACAAGAAAGGAAATGCATTGTTCTGTATCATGAATGTTTCTGAAGCGAAGATTCAGACTCTAGACGATGTGATTGGATTCTGGCAGCACGTGTCGTTCACGAAGATGATAGAAGACAGCAGCAGAGAGATCCATAGGGTGAATCTCATCAGCATCAGTTCTAAGCTGATGTTCGTATGTGACAGAGCAGCGATCAAAGCATTCTTGAGGAGAATTCCAACAACAGTTTGTGTGAAGCCAACATTGGATACGTGGAAATCTAAGAGCACAGTTGCAGGAGGCGAAATGGTCATCTCTTCATCACAGCTAATGTATCTATATGGCTACTTCCATCAAAATCAAATCGTTTGTCACCAGAAGGAATTGCTCCAGTTCAATCTACGAAGTAAATTCGACCACATAGCTGTTGTCTATGACGTGTGGAGGGCTGGACTTGAACTTGGAGTTCATATAGTCTTCGATATAGAAGACTTCGTAAGGGATTCAGCCCTTGAAATTGTTGGCTATGTCATGCAGTTAACTCTCTCAGACATTGCTGGAATAGCCAAACGATTGGATGATAACAAAGATGCCATTCTGGCAACCGTTGCAAGACTAGGAATCATACACGTTGGTTTAAGTCAATCGCAAAAGGAGCACACAGTCGGGAGAGTCGAGGGAAGCAGGTATAGTGAAATAGCGGACATTTCGCTGCTATCCGAGACAGATCTCCACATCAACTTCAAGCAAACTGTGCTCGACCCTGATCTTGAACTGAAGGCGATCACTGAGACTCTCATCTCGGCCGTGTGCTGTTCATTCGAGTTCCAGACTCCCTTTGAAATTGCTGACAAGCTGGGCAACGTCCTGCACGAAGACGTCACCGTGTTCTCGTTCCACAACAGAAGCAACAAGGAGTCTCTCCTGACAGCTGCCGTGAACTCCAGGGGCAACTTCCTCAAGGCCTTACAGTCTGTGGCAGACCACGAAGGAGAAGGGGATTCTACCTATGGGCTTGCCAAGGCCAACCTTTCCAAAGTTGTGGCATTCGAGGTGAAAGAAAAGCCGAACAGAGACTGTCCTGGAGTGAGCCTAAGCAATGACAAACTCACATACTCTGTGTTCAAGAGCGACGGAAATGTGGCTTCTGAGAAAGAGATGGAAGGGGAGCTAATCACCGCGCTGACGGGGACAACCGTTACAAAGCAGGACGTGGAGGAAAGATACACACACGCATACGCCAATAAACTAAACCTCTTTCAAAGAGACGATCTGTTCCCCGATAACGAATCAGTGTTGACTGTTAGTTCTCCTAGAAAAGTTAAAAAGCTGTTGCCGAAAATTGAAAGGCTGAAACGACCCACTGCCACGAGCAAGTAAGTATGATAGAATGAACGTAGCTACATAACTAGATAGTAGATGCATGTATAGGGAGTGAGTAATTATGAAGTTTAACGTTGCTGCGGGAATCCTTCACCCATTTGCGATGATATGCATGTGGGTCTATGATACTTCTGATCTGATAAATGTGACCCTGTTTTCATGGAACCAATAGCGTTTCTCCTTATATGAATTACTAGTTATTCAATTACAATATGGTTAATATAATTTACTTTATAATATAATGGTTTCATACTTAAACATTATTATTATGAAGGTAATATATCTATGGTAAAATGTCAAATCCATCAGTTTGCTTATTAATTAATTTTATTAACTGGTACACTATAGAAAACCACAATCTTAAATCAGACTATATTTAACGTGGATCAGACTATAATCTACTGCGTTTTCCAGATTGGCCATTCAGAAAGCCACGGACAGACTGTTTGACTTCGTGGAGATGGGACATACTGGAAATATCGAGAACGTTCTGGATGTGGGGGCGGACATCAATGCTAAAAACAACGTACGTGGATTTAAAAACAATAATTTTACCATCATTATTGTTAGCATAATGCTTCGATGTTTGTTTCATTTATTAAGACAAACATCCACTTTGTATAACCTTATTAATAAATACTCAACGAATATTTACCAACATTGAAAAAATTTTCCGGGTGGTATTCATTAAAACATACATTTTGGGCAATGGTTTATGGATTTATGCTTTTAACCCTCACCCCGCTACCTTATTTTACATGCATGTAACAATGTGACATCGGGTCGCGGTGCGGGGGTTAAGCTGTTAAGTTTATGCATCGATAAATAACCTCGAAATGGCTTTTCCAATTCGGCCAATAGTGCAGCCGGAAATCACGTGATATTTTGTTCATCCAATCATCTGTTTCCTTCTAGGATGGGTGTACGCCAATCATCAAAGCCGCTGGGCTAAGGAACTATGTACTACAGACGTTACTGTTGTCCCATGGAGCCGATGTTACAAAGGCTGATAAGGTATAGGCCACGTTCAGTACCTTAATGCTAATGTCACATGTGATGATTAATAACGATCAACAGTTATATAGGATGAGAAAATATTATAACTGCTAAAAGATAACTACAATTAATGTGTACTGCAACACCCGGCACTCCCAAACTATAATGGAATAGTTGCTATTTAGATTGACGTTATACTAATTAATGGTCTTAAATTATCTAAACATTACATTTTGGTCAACTTTAATGAACAGTATAATATATAGCATAAAGTAGATGTGTTTGTATTCTCAAATAAGAAATTGTTATTGGCGAGGGGAAAATATATAACATTCCACTTTTAAAAACACACACACAGTTAATATTCTTCCATAACATTGTTCAGGTTGGGCGCACAGCACTGCACTTGGAATCTGCTCATGGAGATACTGAAAGTATCAAGCTCTTCCTAGCGTACGGTGCCAGCGTCAACGCCAAGGATAGGGTAAGACTACCGGGCTTAATAGATCATGACACATTGCACAAATAGCAATATCCTTCCTGTCTGTCCCAACTGTTATATCAGTATGTGATAGATAACAGTAGGTATATCTTATGTAGCCTACTACAGACTATCAGCTGGAGGATGGAGAGATGGGATATAGTGGGAATAGTGCATGTTATATATGATACAACTGATAGGTATAGATTGGGGCAGGGAGGAAATAGATATATAAAGATATAGAGAGAGATATATCATTGTTATCGTATATCTGAAGGGTATTCTTCGCTTCTTTTATTTTTCTTCCCTTATTATTATTATTATTATATTATTATTATCATTTTATTCTCCACGGTTTCAGAACGGTAGGACACCCCTGCACTATGCGGTCAACAAGAAGCAGAGAGGCGCTGTGGACATCCTGGTATTTTGTGGCGCTGACGTCGACATCGCGGACAAAGTATGTGTCGTGTCAACTCCAAGGCAATGGCTTTACTATGACAGTACTATTACTATGCCCTGACTACAGTAGTGAAACGTAAGCAACGTATCAAATCAGTAATTTATGTTAGTCTACTGGCCTTGATAATTGGTGTGCGTTGTCTGTTACAGGGAGGGAACACATCTGCCTATCAGTGCAACAACGGAAGGTTGCTAAAGCTGCTGCAGGAATCGAAACAAACTGTATTCGGAATAAAGAACGGGTAAATGCCGTGTCCTCTTAATAATGTCTCTTAATAATAATCCGATTCTTATGATCAAATATAAAAGGTTGTGGAAATGACTTTAACCCTATCCACTATGAAGGCAACCGGAGATGTTCTAAACAGTATTGCCTATAGCTAATCAAGCAGGGAGCAAAAGGGTTTATGGATGAATATCAGAAAATGTTGATCTATCCAAATGTTCAAAGTCTGTAAAGACAAATTCGATTGCCGGGATTCGAACTCTCGAACTCTTTGCATTTCTAGCACTCTAATCGATTAGGCCACCTAGCCTAAATTATAAATAATATTATGAGGCTCTATACTGAATGCACTTTTTGAACATTACAGCTTCTTAATTTACAAATATTCCTTCAAAAGTTTCTTCTTATTTCATCAATATGATTTTTGTGTTAATTAAAGTCTATTTTCCTTCTTTCCTCTCTAGCTATGTCTTCATCGAACACAGGGCTCTTGAAGCTGAGAGTACCTATAACTTAGAGAAGTTGGGCCTAACCATCAAAACACCGTCATCCATTGGCACGGGGACGGTCAACTTCATCGGTAGGCGTGTCCGGCCGGAGTATAGTCGAAGCTCATTGGTTCCCGTGGACAAGGAGCTTCTGATGAGTGACGTGTTTGAGTACCGCCTGTCTGGAACTCGTCCAGATGGTTACATGATCCTGAAGATTCCCGTCTATGACAAACCTGATATGTTCGAAGAGGTGTACATGAAAACAGACAAAGGAATCTACAGTGGAAAACTTCATGACATCCGGTTTGAGGAGAAAACGGTATGTTCACTTATTTGTTTTTTTATGTTAAATAGGATACAGCTGCAAAATTAGGTTGGTGCCGTTAAATTTAACTTTCTTCAGTTATATTGCAGGAGTTATCAGTCATATTCTTTGTATTCAGAAGCAGTGGTTATCAGTTATATTCTCTGTATACAGAAGCAGTGGCATCCTCAAAACTCGGGCCATTATGACTGCACTTAACCTCAATATTTGACGGATATTAAATGTAGTCATCATGGTCAGGCTATCCGACATGAAGCAGAGTTATCAGTTATGGTATCTGTATGTAGAGGCAGTGACTATCAGTTATATTCTCTGTATACAGAAGCAGTGACTATCAGTTATATTCTCTGTATACAGAAGCAGTGACTATCAGTTATATTCTCTGTATACAGAAGCAGTGGTTCTGCTACGTGAAGATGGACATCTGCAGCATCAACGCTTTCCTGCTTGTCACGGTGCCGAAGGTGGAGAAGTTCAACGTGACCTCAGAGGGCGGGGTCTTCACGTCTGCCGTGGACAATCTGGTGGAGATCAGGATAGACAAAAACACCTTCTCCAAGCCCGGGAATCTCACTCTGGAGGTGGGTCCATTAGCATTGTTTGATGTAGTATAAAATCTAGGACGGGTGGTAGCGCAGAGGTAGAACGTTCGACTTTGGAGCCAAAGGTTCCAGGTTCAAATCCTGCCCCGGGGGCTCATCATCAATGTTCGCGAAAGTTACCTTTCTGACGCGATATTGATAGGATGCACTGACTGTAGAGTGGCAATGCAGATGTCATCCTTGGTCTTGTCAGTACCAGCCGCTGCTCGCAGGTTTACTGCAAAATTCAGCGATACGGATGTTGCGGGTTTCCTTCTGACCTAAACTGACAAGTCGTGATGTTGGTGAAAAATTCTAGAAAGCTACTCTAAACCCCAATTACCAAAAATACAGAAAATAGTGTTAAATCTCACTCTGGAGGTGTAGGTCCATTAGCATTGTTATGTAGTATGACCATTATCTTCGCATATCGTCAGTAATGCCTTTAACCATTGTCAGTAATATCATTGCCCCGCTTTTACCTTGTACGATGTATTAACCGTTATTGTTACCTCATATGTGTCGATACGAGGTAATAATGGTGGTATGTTCTATTCTGTATTACCAGGTGTTCTCAATGATTCCTCACAGTGTCAGTAATGTCTTTACATAATGTGAACGATACCATTACAGAATATAATGACCATAGCTTTATGTATTCAGAACGATGCCTTTACGACCTGGACATCTGGAAACTCTCGTAAAGTTATGGTACCATAAGACTTATGGGAGTTACTTATGGTCTAGTAGGAGATACGAGAGCTTCGAGAAATGATATACAGTACCCTGGTCACGATCAACGTGTACCTTTCAGTTTCTGCTTGTTATGTGCCTTGAATGTAAAAACAGGATATGTTTGAATAGGTTAGCAAGGTTTTTGTGATCATTGACAGGAACACTGGCTTTTCATTACCGTCCATTACAGTGTATCATAATAAACATTACCAAATAATGCGGTTTCCAGGGTAATGTTTGGCCAAATTGAAAACAAGCATGTTTATATTGGAAATAATTACTTATTTTAATAGTGTAGCAGTGCAGAAATCAATGTTCAGCTAATGTAATTTGTGTTTTACGGATTAACGCCTATCGATAGCTGCATTGTCCAATTCCATAGCCGGATGAACAAAGCATCGTTGTTGTTATGCTTTTCTAGTTTTGAGAATAGGACTACATTTATCACATGTTTTTTACAAACTATAACATGTATTCTGTATAGAAGTGCTTTCAAATTATGCATTTAACCCTCTTCGTGCCGAAGGGAAGCAGATTGCGCTAAAGAGCACTGCCTGTGTCTAATTCAGCAGGGAGAAGGTGAATACAGCTGAAAACGAATAGCACCGATACTTTGGTGTCATGATCAATGTTGGTGAATGCCAGACATATGACGGTGTCAATATGGAAGGTCATATAGGAGTCAGGAGTCCATAATCCCAGCTAATTACTTGTGTTATATGTGCCACAATAGCTTTTGATGGTCGTAACAAGAATAATATAAAAAGCAGGGGCCCTATTATCGAAACGTTCTTACGATCTTCTTAGCCTAAGAACGTTCTTATCTTTATCTTAAGGATACCTATAGCATTAGCTAGTCACAGTACCTTTACTGTAAAGCTTTTCAGTCATTCATTTTCCTATCCTCAATTTATATACAACGCCTCTGCAGATAATCAGCAAGTCCCTTAACCCTCCCCACGCTGGAGGCAACCGGAAATACACACACACACACACAAAAGCTGTCTCTGTCTGTGCCTAATTCTGTATTGAGAAGGTTAATTTGACAATCTGTCAGCAGTTGGTTTCACATTTGCCAGCGATATATTAGTACCAGACGGTTTCATGATTATATAGAACAGAATTGTAAAGCAGATACATCTTATAGGCCTGCATGTGCTTCCTTGTAGGTTATTCCCAAGCCTGCCTTTGAGGAGGAAGAGTTCTCGGCCGTGTTGTCCTTGTCACACTTCTATGACATCAACCACTCCAAGGGGGAACAACCGCAGCGGGACGCACACATCACCATGCCGATACCCCAGGACTACTTTGGCGACGGGGACCTGTACGTCATGCTACGTCACGAGGAGGCGGACTACAAGGAGGAAGACGACTGCTGGGAGATCCTGGAGAAGAACCCTGCAATCAGCAACGGTCGCATTACGGTCGCCGTGCCACATTTCTCAGAGTACGTAGAGCTCGATAGGCTGTGAATTAATATTAGTATATGATACGTATAAGACTAGGCCTATTAATGTTCCGAGTATGTTGAAAAATAATTATGTTTAATTTTTATAATAATAATAAAATACAATAAAAATAAAATGAAAGAAACCCATCTGATTGGTTAATTTTGTGAGTTGATTGACATTGGAAATATAAACATATTGTGCATTTGAAATACATTAAATATCAACAATATATCACCTTAATTATCAACAATGATATTATTAAATGCCAGTTACTGTAGATGCATCTTGTAGCAAAGGTATTATATATCATATATAAATAAAACGGTCAATTTCATTATCCTATGATTTAAATTATTATTATTATTATTATTATTATTATTATTATTATTATTATTATTATTATTATTATTGTTATTGTTATTGTTATTGTTATTGTTGTTATTATTATTATTATTATTGTTATTGTTGTTATTATTTCAGGCTGGAATGACGTTGGTTGGACAAATCGTGAGATCAAAACACCTCACTTGGACCGGCTAGCCAGACTAGGAGTTGTCATCAATAACTCTTATGTCCAGCCAATTTGTGCACCGTGAGTGGAATTACTTCTTAAAAATAATGACAAATATTTGTATTATTTACTATGAAAAAACCCTACTCCAGGAAAGAATAAGAAGAATATGACGAAGAAGATCGAAAAACTGTATACACTGTACTCAAGTATCAATGTAAATGACATGTGTAGTCAGAGCTGGTAATAGGGCTAATACTGTAGTTTTCAATATAATTCTTACTGTTAATAACTGTTCATAACTGATAACTTAATGGTTATTTCAGATCGAGAGCAGCTTTATTGTCTGGTTATTATCCATTTCGCACAGGGTTTCAGGTAAGTAGGTCTACATGCAATCATACCATACTAGCTTGTGTACCTCCTTATTAAAGAGAAATCTGCTAAATAACCAATAGACCCTATATAAGTTAGTAGGCCTACTTTATGTAGCCGGGTGTGATATTATAAGATGCTCCTACTGGTCTTGGCCAGCGGGATTACTCCTTTGGCTCAGTTGGTACAGTGTTGGACTCGCAATCCAGCAACTCGGGTTCGAATCCCAGGGTGATCGGAATGATCCTCTGTTTCATTTATAATATCTAATAGATAGATAGATATATTTTATTTCCTCCAATATACATTCGGATAGTAGTATTATGTCTTTTCATTTATATTTCAGAGTGGAATCATGCCTCCGGATAGACCCGTATTCTTGCCCAGTAAATTCCGGTTGCTTCCGGAAAGACTACGAAACCTCGGCTATGAAACCCACATGGTCGGAAAGTCAGCATCTTCATTATTTAGTAATACTGGATCCCCAGGGTTTCAATATTGTATTATGTAATGCAATCACTCGGCAATCCTCGGCAATTTCCGCTTTGCGGCAGTCCCATGGATGAGCCGAATGTAAATCCATTACTCCATTAGAAAGCCTGGGAATCAAAATGGTAATATTATAGCTAATAATAATAATAATAATAATAATAATAATAATAATAATAAATAATAATAATAATAATAATAATTTTAAAAAATAACAAAATAAAATAAAAATAAAATAATAATAATAATAATAACAACTAATGATAATGTCAATTTTAATGCACTATATCCACACACGACCTATGACCTTACAGAACATGATGTCATTCCTTTGGTTATATACTCACCATGATAGTATTTAATTTTTAACAGCATTCTGTCCATCTCTTGTTGCTAGGTGGCACCTTGGTTACTGCAACTCCAAGTACACTCCGACTCACAGGGGGTTCGACTCCTTTCTAGGATTCTACGGCGGATCTGAGGATTACTTTTCTCACATTAGAGGTGAGATGAGATCTCATTGGGATTTATGAAGTTATGCGGACAATTCAGTGTGAGACATTAACAAGATCCAATTAAAAATGACTTACGGTAGCAAAGCCCGGACCATGCAATCGCGGAAAGTGGGTGCACATTTAGATATAGAATTATTATTTTTACTTAGACAATCGGTCTTTGCCAAAGTGTATTAGCTTAGACCGAATGAATTTAGCTAAGACATTGGCCATCGGGCCACTGCTAATGTCGCACACTGATATAACATGATATCTGTGAACATATTTTCATAATATCACAAATGAATGTACCTACACAAGTATTAATATTTAAGTAAAACCAATTAACGTATACTCTGTTAGATTTGGAAATCGTGTAATTTATGTGGCAAGATCACCTTAGGCTTTGCATAGGTCAAATGCCACTAACGGGGTTATTACCTAATCTGATACAAATAAATATTAGTCTTTCCCAGAAAACTACCGTATGATTTGTTTTGTTGTTATTGGCGATACAGCGTCACATAGTTTTGGTAGATTTTGGTCATATTTCCACCTTATTTCTATATTTTTATGTTTCATAGTTATTAAATAATAATAAACTAAAATAAACGTAATATTACGTGCAAACATTATTTTGTCACTTAATGAATGAAATTAATATTTCGCTATCGTTCTACATGTTCTCGTATGTATCCATGAAGTTATGTAATAAAACAACAAACATGCATAATGTACCGGCTATTATAATTAATATCATAAGATGTTTCCCCAGCTTCATTGAATTCAGAACTATTGTAATATAAATTCATAAAATGTTCATAAAACGTATCGTATGGCAGATATTTTTTGTTTGTACTTAATCATATAATAGTAGTGAAATGCTGTGTTTTATATATTTACTTGTTCTAAGATTATTTTTATTTTACCTTAGTCTTTCAAGTAAGGCAGGAAATACGCTTAAGTACTAGTTCCTTAACTTTAGCTGGTATTAATACTAAATCAACACCCACGACGCATGCGAACTTTATTTCCGGTTACGCATTGCCATATATATATACTTAGTGCTATATATGCATGTATTGGGTGTATGGGTGGATGCATATGTAATGCAATGATGGATACATACATATGTGAATACCCCGGTATGTGAAAATAACGGTTTATATATAATTAAAGTATGTATACGTCAATAATATGTGAAAAGTGTAACTACAGTACAAGAATGTACACGCAATAACTTCAATAACTGACCAGTAATTGAATATATATATATACGAACACAATAAGTATATTTGTGTTTGATCTATATGACAACTCTTTCTTTTAAGTTAGATAGTTCTTCAGTTAAATTGAGCGATATATTATTCTGTACAGTTTACAATTTCCTCTCTGCTAATTCGAAAACAGACGGGAATAGCACCAATTATATATATGTTGTGTCATCTACAAATACACTGTTCTTGTATTTCTTCACATATTTAATATAATACACATACCTAAATAGCTATGTATACACATAGCTACACAGCTACATACATTCCTATATTCATACAATGACAGCGTGTTATCTTTGACAAGACACACGCACACAACTGTGCATACTACTCTCCATAATACATATACTATCTTCTTCTTTTAAAAAAAAATATTATTATATATTAGATCTACGATCATTCTAATTTCCATTTAGGATACATCAGAACAGTCGACATTCAAGTTATTTTCTCAAAATTATTGGAAATTGCATGTCGAAAGACATACATATAATTTCGAATAATTTTGAGAATGGACATTTTGCCGGCTATACACTATTCACAGACTATTGTATATTAGAACTCAGCTATCGGTATACGTATTACTATACCAACATGTATTGTTGACCTATAGCCTATTACTCTGAATCAAATAAAAGACGTTTACTACTATGTACTCCGTGTTAAAGATGTCGATGTGAGTAACAATCTTACCATCAGTGACACGGTAATCATCCACTGTAAGCCTCCTCTGGTAAACATAGTTCCTAGAATCATGACGACTAGCACTGAGACTAACGACTAGCCCTGAGACTAACGACTAGCCTTGGGACTAACGACTGAGACTATCGTCGTCTTCTTACTGCCATGTGTCCACTATTAGGAGGGCGTCGTGTGTATAAAATAATAACTTCCGTGGTGCAAACATTGAGCTGTTGGCCCGATAACGCCGTTATCTGTGTCAAATGTTGAACCATGAGCTAACATCCAGTCTTGATAACACATGCCAATCAGTTGGTGACATATCATAATGATATTAAAATATGTGCTGTTAATTGTATACCAAAATATTTTAGATAAACGTTCTGTATTTTTTTATTTTTTTATTTTGTATTTAATTGTTAATGTTTGTTTTTAACACAGCATTACAAGTTTGTATACTATTACTAGACGTAGTAATGTCCAGTAGTAATGCTATGTCCTATATTGTTATATTCTGGTGAGCGTTCACATTTACATCTCATCCTATCGGGTACCCATTCCTTGATGGGTGAACATATTGATTTTATTAATATTTGGGGGTTACAATATAGAAGAATAGTTATAACAGTTTATGAAAGTGGTCAGCCATAACTTAAATCATACATTTCTCGTACGTTGTTCGCCATGCTCTCCCTCCCTCCGTCCCTCCCTCCCTCCCTCCCTCCGTCCCTCCCTCCGTCCCTCCCTCCCTCTCTCTCTCTCTCTCTCTCTCTCTCTTTCTCTCTCTCTCTTTCACTTTCTAATTAAAGTAACCATACAGTAGCATGTATATCCTAACTACAGTTTGACAGGCAAGGGCCCGTATGCTTATTAGTGTATTGCGACAGGAAGTTATTGAAACATACTGAACATGGCGCCTGTCTTAAAATAGAACTTCCTGAGAGTAAATTAGTAGATTCGATGAACAGGAGCTAATAAATATCCGCATATCCGGTTTCTCTAAGTTTTGTTTTCATTGCGCGCATGTATACGTACAGTACTGTATGTAAGGGGGAAAGGGAGGGGAGGGGAGGGGAGAGGAGGGGATGGGTCGTATTCATTTTATTTCTTGGCGGGAACGCTCTCAGTGAGTCGTTAAGCCAACACTAACATTTCAGACAAGCAGATACAATATTGTAGTTTTAAATATAGTAAATGAAGTTTCCACTTTATAATGTCAATGCAAGGTTACTTAATCTCAGCTATATAAATATAAGTATGTAGAGCAGAAATGTGTGTTGTTAATAGCGATAATGGACAGCCTGTGAAGCTCACATCAAATATGCATACTACTTCTGTCCTGTCTGTCTTTCCGTCTGTCTGCTTGCAATATTACAAGCATAATATCACAGTTGATAAACATGTATAATCGGACAAACGAATTTCGATCTGAGACTAATTACGCTTGATTTA
>JAUTBZ010055329.1:0-18190 GCA_032361785.1 Lepetodrilus galriftensis
TCTAGTTAATGACTCTATACTACAGCTTCCAGATCCATGATTAAATGACCCCAAAGTTTAGAGTATTGTTACACAACTATAATCAAAGCATTTGAGTCAACGTACTTATCACAGGTACTGTCATCTCATTTAGTAATGAACGGTCTAGATGCTAATCTGAAACGTGTTTTGATAACTGTCAATGGGTCTCTGCCTAGGCAGAGTGGGTTCCCATTCTATACTATTTATCAACTACTGACCTATTATTCACGTTTCTTAAATTCACGATCAAAAACAAATCGGGAATTTCGTAAAAAAATACAGACATGCAAATTATACCCGTTTTACAGTATCTTGAATTCCAAAGGTAATATTGCTCCGAGTGGATGAACAATGAAAATTGACATATTATAGTAAATTTTATGAGAGTGATTGAAATGATAATATGTTTTTTGTTTACAATAGAAAGCAGAGAGGGCACCTCAAGATGTGTTCCAATTCCATTGTGTTTGTACCTAAGGACATCCAGTGTCCAATTATTAAGGTTTGTGGATTTATTATTAACAATAACAATAGTACTATGCAGAGACTAATTTCATTATTATGGTCTATTATAACAGTGAATTGGTAGACTATAGTATGTTCATCTTGAAATTTTAATAGACACAATTGCTCAATACTGGTAGACACAAAATAAGACATGTTTGACGGTTTCTATGTTCTAGTTCCCCATGAAGTACATTACAACCATTGATGAATGGACTGGAGGACTGTTTTCCAAGTAAGACTCATGCTTCCTCAGCATTCTTATTAACTCTGTCATGTATGAATACATTGTTGTATACCCTGTGGGCCCAAAAGCCATGTAGATATACATAGATTTAATTTACATTATTCTAGGTTAGACAGAGACAAAGTCCTCAAGATTGTTTCTGAGCAGTGTGTGGAAATGAAACAGAAGAACATTATTGCACCGTTTGTCTTTAAAAAGGTATGATCACGATTCTATGATTTTTATGTTCTATGTGTCAAATTATGTTTAAAGTTTTGATTTTTTTTTCTGGATTATAAAAATATTATCTGAAAAACATTATTCGATCATCACATTGTACAAATAGAAGTAACTGTTAAGAGATTATTATATACACATACCGGGTAATACAATTTTAATTACAGTGTATATTTTAAGTATTAGAGGTAGCTGCAGTTATTTTTAACATTTGTTGTTATTGGTCATTATGCTAACACTAAGATGAACTTATACAGGGTGTGGCTGAACACAAGTTCTCGCTGAACTACGCCATCCTGGACGACTGTCTGCCGCTGTTCTGCCAACTCCAGCGAGCGTCTACTCTCCCTCCCGCTGACCAGACTCACATGGTATGTCAGCGTGTTGCTAGGAAACCAGATCTCTCTTGTACTGAATCAGTATCTACTATTTGTTATGAAATTATTTTGACTGAACAGTGAACACTGTACTGTGATTGCAATTGTCTGTTGCCGTGCTTGCTTTAAACCTCTCCCTGCTAAAGGCGAGTTAAGTTGCCCAATCACATGCAGAAATAGAACACTTTGATTTTATTTGGCAGGGAGAAGGTTAACAATGTTTAATGTTCAACATTTAGAATATATAGAGAATCCTTATGATTATATCTGAGATAAGCCTGTAATTTTACTTATATCTGAAAGCTTTTAAATGTCAATTAATATGCATCCAAGAGTTGTACACAATCAGTATTGCACATGTACGTGTTTCACTTTTTGGTGTCATTTCATTTGAGTGGTTTGTGCACTTTTGTTTTGCATTTTGAAGTCAATTTCTCTGATGTGTCTCCATATCCTCTGTCTTTATGCAGATCAATGCCATAGTGTTGTCAAGACAGTCTCGTGTAAAGTTCAACACAAGCTGGTTTGTGGTTGTTGATGTTTTTCCGTTGTAATGATTCTTTGGATTTTCTACTTAACTGTATTTCACATTTTTGTTATATATGTGGATTGCTGTAAAATTAAGCGCTTTAAATTTTTTGTTTCACAATAATCCAACTTTGCAGTTTGTGCTGAGAATGACATTTTCTTGTTGTGTATTTTTTTCGGTATGCTTTGCTGTGCTCTACTAATTTTCTATATAACAAATATATTGATTTTCTGTATTAAGAATTATTTTGACTTTGATGACAATGAGAAATGTTGTAATTTTTCTGTTACTCAGGCTAGAAGACCTCTATGAGAAGATCATTCTGGAATGCCAAGGGGAGAGAATTACGCCGTTAGCTAAGAATCCTGGACGTATCATGCTGACTTCTTCTCGATTGTACTTCCAGCCATTTAACAACATCGACAGAGTAGGTGCTGTCTCTAGTCAGTGAATAGTTTGCTGTGTTTTGTTCTGCAGGGGCTGGTGGTAGCGTAATGGTGGCCAAAGGTTCAGGGTTCCAATCCCGTCTGCCTAGCATAAATGTTCACGAAAGTTACTTTTCCAGACTCGATCGTGATAGGATGTGCTGTCTGTTTGTGACAACGCAGTTATCATCCTTGGTCTGTCAGTACCATCTGGTGTTTGCAGGTTTACTGCACCATTCAGCGCTACTGATGTTTCGGGTTTTCTCCGACAAGCCATGATATACGTGAAAGATTTTTAAAGCCGCACTAAACACAAATTTAAAAATAATAAAATTGTTTTGCAACTATTTAAGGAACCACATCTGATTCTATGAAGATATATATTCTAAATTCCAGTGGCCTGTATTGAAAATTCGTCTCAAGGATATCAAAAGACTTATACAACGAAGATTCTTGTTGAGACAACTGGTAAGAGATTGCAATTTATATTGTAATTTTACTATATTTTAGTTCTCGTAGTAATTGAATTAAATAGACAGACCACATCCTCGGTTCTTATTATTTATGTTTGTTTTTCCAGCACCAACACTGGCTCATGTACCAGCCATAATCAGATTGTCACGAAAAATGTCTGTAATATTATTAAAATCTACATGCAGTGGTCACACAGTTATTTTGACTGGTGGAATTGTGTCTGGTTCAAGCAGAGGTCGGTTGATAAGGAAGTTAACAGTAATAATTATGATGCATTGTTTCAGGGTTTAGAGATTTATTGCCGCGACGGCGCTCCTGTCTCACATCTGTATCTGTCGTTTAAAACTGAGGACAGTCGTAACAAGTTGTACCAACACATCCTGGAACAGAGTGGTACGTTCTTTCTTCGTCTTCACCTTTTCTATAATAAACTTTTGACAATTTTGATTATTCCATTCACTTTTTGAACAATGACACATAATAATAATAATAATAATAATAATAATAATAATAATAAAAATAATAATAATAATAATAATAATATAATTAATAATTAATACATTTAAAAAAATACAATAAAAATAAAATAAAAATAATAATAATAATAATAACAACAATAATATTGAATGTTACAGAACTGTCTCTGGATGACGTCAAGCAGGAAGACATGACATTGAGGTGGCAGAGTGGATACATTTCTAACTACGAGTACCTCCTTTACCTTAACAGGTAGTACAGCACTTCTCCTATACATTGACTGGTATCATAGACTTTTACTTGTAGATGCTAACCCATATCATATACATTGACTATTATCATAAAATCTGACCACATGATATACACCCACATGATATACACCTTAGACCTATTAATTATTTCTTTCTTAATGTAACATTTTTATTTTTCATTATTTATCTGTATTTGATAATTTTGTCTAAACATATATTTTAACTGCTAGTTAAATTCTAGTTTTTCTTCTTGTTTGACTGTAGTTTGATGACAACATTTATTTTCCAGTCTCGCTGACCGTAGTTTCAATGACCTGACACAGTATCCAGTGATGCCCTGGGTCGTAGCGGACTACACCAGCCCTCAACTAGGTCAGTGGAAGTCATGTGACCAGGCTGTCATAGTTACCCAGACCCCCATCTTAATTCTAGTGAATTCACACTATTCCAATTCCACTTAATCATTTCCTGTCTTCAATCGTATACATGTACTTCACTACGTAGTAAAGGATGATGTGATAACCTGGAGTGACACTGTTTCAGACCTGGAAGACGAGAGCGTGTATCGTGACCTCAGCAAACCCGTGGGTGCTTTGTGTGCAGAAAGACTGGAGAGAATAAAGGTCAGTTTCAATTCTCATGGTTCTATTTTCACATTAAAATCAGATATTCCTAATTAGAAAATCGACATTAGGATTGAAGGTTATGGACATACCTTATGTATTGTGGCCACATGTTACTAATGTTAACTGAAAAATAATGCTTTTGTGAATGTGACACATGATGCTATTATGAGATGCTACTAATGCTAACTGTGACACATATTTCTAATGTTAACTGTGGCATTATGCCAACTGACACATTATTCTAATATTAATGTTAACTATTTTCTACTAATTGCTAACTGTGACACACAATTCTAATGCTAACTGTGACATAATGCTAACTTTGACACATGATTTTAATGTTAAATGTGACATGATGCTGATGCTAGCTTTGAAACACAATTCTTATGTTAATTGTGCATAATGCTTAACTGTGACACATGCTTCTAATGTTAACTGTGACACCATATTCTAATGCAAACTGTGACACAATTCTTACAGGAGAGGTACAAGGATATGCCAGAACCGCGATTCATGTACGGTTCCCACTACTCAACACCCGGATATGTGCTGTTCTTCCTGGCGCGGATATGTGAGTCTCAGAGTGTAGGATCTCAACACTTTTATATCAGCAGTGATAAATGAGTAGGAAGAAAGAATGAACTTCTTTTTCAATAATCTTTTTGCCATTTATGTAAAAATAATATTATAATATCATTGGCTTGGAGTGCATGTACCGTAATAGCCACCCATCTTCATTGTGTGTTCATGGAACTGTATTTTTGGTGTATTCAGCCAATGCAGTATGTACTTACAAATGTACAATGTATGTATTAATAAACACCCCTCTTCATTCAGGTCCTGAATATGTCCTTTGTCTGCAGAACGGAAAGTTTGACCATGCAGACAGAATGTTCAACAAGTATGTGTCTTGTCACCTAAGACTGCAAACTATTATATGTATGATAATAAAAACCCTGATAACATTAAAGATGAAAGACGGATTGTACAGTATTTTATCTCATCGGGGACCAGTTCCACAGAATGATCATAGAGCTACGAGAACTGAAACATCATGAGTTACGACTCTTGTAGCACTATGATCGCTCATTAAATATGAATGTATGATAATTCAAAATACATCTATCTCAGTCTGCAGGACAGCTGGAAGAATTGTTTACAAGGCGCGGCAGACTTCAAGGAATTAATCCCAGAGTTCTACAACGGTTCCAGTGACTTCTTCGTCCACAAAGGGGTACGTGGAGAACTTCCTCACTGTATTAGTCTATGTCTTGTCAGTTTATGTTCATATCTAACGTATCAAACATTCAATAAACTCTTTGAAATAGTCGATGAATTATCCTTCTTTCAGATAATCAATTTTGGGACTAAGCAGGATGGACGCCCAATTGGTGACGTAGAACTGCCCCCCTGGGCTTCCAGTAAGTCAAATTTTGTAAATTTTGTGTGAGGTTGTATCAATAATTCTGACAAGTTTGTGGTGTACTTCATCTCCTATTTGCTTGCACATAATTATGAGAATTACTTCTTTACTAGAATTGTTATCCTTCTGACTTGTTCTCAAGGAACATTTCTGTTCGGAGAATTTTCACATGAAAAGTTCTGTTATGCAAACTAATAGACTTTTATGAAAATACAAAGAGTACTTGTTCTGACAGGTAGAATTGATTATGTATACATACACACAGGAACGCGACCCAATATCTGCTGCCAAGGGACACAACTCTGATTTCCTAATGTACTGTTTTGTTGTACCACGCTGTGTGAGTACGGTATCTGTCAATGGACTACTTTCTTGTAGGTCCGTCAGACTTCATAAGCAAGTTACAGAGTGCGCTGGAGTCGAGCCACGTCTCGGCCCGGATCCACCGGTGGATTGATCTCATCTTCGGCTTCCAGCAGAGCGGGGAAGAGGCGGAGAAGGCCGATAACTGTAAATATCCATTGCATAACACCCTTGTCATTCTACATAACCCATCTATCAATAGAGCTGGCCATAATATATTGTGTGATTCTTGGTGGAAAAAACTTGGTATTTTGTTTAAAATATTGGAACATTCATGAAGGTACTGTAATTGAAGATGGATTCTTCTTTTTTGATGTTCTGTTACATACCTGTAGGACAATAACGTAACATTTATTTTATTTTCTGGACTATTTCAGTATTCTACTATCTGACATATGAAGGAGCTGTTGATCTTGACAGGTAGGTTGGCCATAATAAAAATATTGGTTTCAGATATTCTAAAAATGAAACTATATTCCTCGGAGAGTTAATTAAATGCACACTATACTCTAATCCCTTGACTGAAGTACTAATGTTAAATGTAGTACTCGAGCAAGCTTTAGAGGGTCTAAATTTTACATTGTAAATATATGTATAAATATATTTTTATTATTGTGATTATTATGATTATTATTATTATATTATTATTATATTATTAAATATTATCCCCCTCCTCCTTCTCCTCCCTCTCTCTCCTCCTCTTCCTCTTCCTCCTCCCCTTCCTCCTCCCCTTCCCCCTCCTCATCCTTCTCGTCATCATCATCATTAGTACCATTATAATGATTTCTCCTGACACTGTCACAGTATTGAGGACCCCAATGAAAGAGCGGCACTGGAGACACAGATCATGGAGTTTGGCCAGGTGCCTAAGCAGCTGTTCACAATGCCCCACCCCCAGCGCTTCTGCTGCAGCCAGGTGCCACACCCACTCTGCTCCCCCCAGGATCAGTCACAGTCGGGGCGCGATACAGAGAAAGTGGGCCTCACAGAACAGGGTACCGGTGAACCAGGTATGAACATCAGACACAGTTAACAATTTTACTGAATGTATCAAATCGTACTTGGGGATAATTATTACAGAATGCTCCATGATTTTGTGTTGATTTTTGTGGTACTTAAATATTTGAAAATATAAAAACAATCCCAAGCTAAATATTACAATTTGCATATTTTAACTCTCAACTGAACCTCCTATGCTCTAGACTACAATAATCTTGAAATTGATATATTTATGAATGTTCTAATATTTTTGCTGTGTATCATTCTTGTTAAAAAGGATGTTGACTTTTGATATGAGAGATGTCAGGGGAGGTAATCAGGGATTTTATTCGAAGTGTTCTGTACATGAATGAGATTGATACACTTGGATACTGCACACTATTCCTGTTCCATTGACATGCTAACTATTTGTTCTAACAGGCCCTCGGAGGGAGAAGGACTATCCACCTGAAGCAGCTGTAGTCAAGTCTGTGGACTACACTCAGATTGAGACGCATCTCAAGTACACACTGCATAAAGAGTACGTAGATGTCTGTACAAGATCATTATTCCTATAGAAAATGTTTAGAAGTAGGTTAGACATTAGGTCTACCATACTTCATGATTATGTTGTGGCTACCATTTTAATGTACTTTTCTTTTTTTAATTTGCAGAAACATTACTAATATTCACATTGCCAATCTTTTCAGATGTTTTTATATTGTTGAACATGATGTGGACTAATTTGATAATAATGTTTTTTTCTAAATTTTTACCAAAAAAATAAATGTAAATTATAAATATTTCATATTGTTATTTCAGTGCAGTGACTGATGTCAGGTTCTCTGTTGATGGCAAAAATGTATTCTCTGTATCACAAGGTGAGTGTTTTTAGTAATGTGTTGCACAAAACTTCTCAAGTTGAATGCTAAGCATAAACGGATCTGGTTAGTTGGTGGATGGGGTCCTGCATTTTGGATTAGTTCAGGAAAACCTGACAATATTTTCTATTCATTATTGCTCCATACTGTTGAACTCCCTTTAAATTATGCTGAGGTTTCTGTGTGAATTCATGTTACAGACAGCTTATTAAAGATGTACTCTCTAGAGGAACAGCGTCAGTTACGCAGTGTCAACATGTCCAGTATGGTACGTACCTCACCTGTGCTTTAGCAGTAAATCATGCTTTGACTGTGAATCTTAATTGGTATATTATTACTCCATTACAAATCAATTTGTTCTTACCCTAACAACACTTTTTCAAGCGCATGACATTACTTAACCCTATCCCTGCTGGATTAGGCAAAAGCACTGCTCATTATGGCATGAATAGTTGCCTTCAGCAGGGAGAGGGTTAAATGAACATTGGGTTAGCTTGTCTTTTTAAACATTTTTTTATTATAGCTACCCATATATCCTGTTTGTGTAATGAATACATTTGAGAAGTGTTTGATGAGTAAAAGCCTTGATTGTTCATATAACTGGAATTATCCTTCCTTACTGTTTTGTGTTCCCAGGCTCTGTCGTCCTGTCTAGTGATGCCGGACAACAAGACAATCATCGTGGGATCCTGGGATAATAACGTGTTAGTAAATCTTCTTGTGTAGATACTCTTGCTATAGCGCCTAATTGTGTAATTCCCAGGGAGTTGAGGTAAAATAAATGCACTTTGATCCATTGAACGGGTAATAGCTCTTTTGAACATGAAAATTAGCATGGAGTTATGTACCTTGTAAATATACTGTTTATCTATTATTATTATTTTTATTAATAATTGTACAGTAAACAACTAAATATGAGATCATTTCATATGTATATGCTACCTTTTGAGTTAGAAATGTAAAAGGCAATGTAATATTTCAGATATTTGTGTAACAATTATCTGTTGTACATGTACCGGTAATGAAATTGGTGTGACCAAGCTTAAATTAGTGGTTTGTGTGTTTCAGGTATTTTTACAGTATTGAGTACGGCCGTGTTTTGGACACTTTACAATCTCATGATGATGCAGGTACTACTAGATTTCTTGTTGACTCGCATCCCTGTTCTAGACATTTGTATAATTGTAAAACAAAGTTAAATCCATTGAATTTTGAGAAATTGAAGATATTAGTGTTCTATAAAGTATGTAATGTTTGTTTAAGTGAAGACACTTATATATTATTTTTCTTTCTGTTTTTGGTCAAAATAAATATGTGATATGGGTTATGTTACAGTTTCAAACATAACCTGGAAGGCAGACATGTTGTACACTGCATCATGGGATTCCTCTGTCAAGGTATACTACCATGTTTGAAATTGAGATAATGAAATGCATCTGTTCTCATCATGAATTAATGACCTAGTGTGACCTCCCACATAAGTAGAATTTAGCTGAAATTTGCAGTACATGAAATTGAACAAATCTGAGACAAACAATAACCATGTTTATATTTTAGAACTGCTTCACATTTGTTATTATTTAAAGTGTTTGTAAAATATTCCTTAAAAATCTATCATCTTTGTCGGAGAGATGTGAAATATGAAGATGTACAGAGATGATTTAAGATATATTTTAATAAAATCAAATAACAGAGATCCCTACTGATGTTTGAAATGATATTCCACCCCATCCCAACCGCCCACAGTCCCCATAATACTGACTGAAGTGGAGTAAAATCCTATGAACTGACCCGAGTCCCTGTGCATTGTTTCAGCTGTGGCAGCTCAGTAAGCCAGCCCCCGGTCAAGCCTTCTCCTCTCCACAGTATATGGTAAGTACACGCATCATAGGGAAATCTGCCATAGTTTGTGGACCATTTATACAGCATTAGCATAGAATACCAGGGTTGGTAGTGCTGTGGTAGATCAGTAGACTTTGGAGGCAATGGACCCTAGTTTGAACTCACTCAATGCCCTATTATAGGATATCTAAGTTATCATAGTCCAGTTGTTATCCATGGTTTGTCAGTACCATCAGGTGCTGGCAGGTTTACTTCAACACTGACAAGAAGCAGTAAGAGTAAGATACTCTTGAAAATGGCTCTAAATGCCAAATATTTTAGACCTGGCATTATTATTGTAAATTTCTGCATGTGCCATCTCTGCCAGTGTTTTTCAGCAGCTTATGTTCCCGACACTTGAATGTTCGTGATACTTGAATGTTCCCGAGACTTGAATGTTAGTGATACTTGGATGTTAGTGATACTTGAATGACAGAATGTTTCTAACGCGTGGTCTTGAATGTTAGTGATACTTGAATGTTAGTGATACTTGAATGTTTCTAACGCGTGGTCCAGGCACAGTTGGATCATGACGAGGGTGTGACGTGTCTGGATCTTGACCCCGACAGTCGTCTATTGGTCACCGGCACCAAGGACGGCCATCTTTGTGTGTGGGACCTGTACACCCAGTATCTTAGCAACCAGCTGGCAGGTGTGTGTCCATTGTAACTCAGTAGTAGTTCTAAGTTGTGTCAAGTTTTGTGTTGACGATTAACTCATAAATAGTAGAGCTTGCACATTATTTAACAAGAGAAATGAGTAAAGCATTGAATTGAAATCGTTTCAATTTTGTGAAAGTATTCATGTATTCTGCACAATTTTGGTTGTTTCAGTACATCATGGAAGGATCAACGCTGTCTTGGTCAGTGCAGGTATGTAGCTGTGCACACTTGTAGAATAGAATCCTGAAGCAATGATGTCTGTAGGATTTTAAATGTTTTGTGTGTGTTTTTTTTAAACGTAAATATGCATTCTGGTAATGACATATGTGTTCTAACAATATGTTGGGCTTGTAGCACAATAGAAGATCTGACTTTGAAAAATATGTTCCAAAGTATAAATCTCAACTTCCTCATACCATAAACTTACAAGTTATGATATTACCAAAATAATCTTCATGCTATAATATCTTCATTCTCCTCTTGCTTCTATCGTCGCAAATGGGTGAAAAATTTCTGCAGCGACGTTAATCTCCATATTCACTCACTCACTCACCTCTTGCTTCTATTGGCAAGGCTGCAGCTTATGTAATATTTTTGTGTTTTACTCCTGCAGACTTGCGGCGGATTCTGTCATGCGGAGAAGACAACTACATCAAGGTTCTGGACACCGGAACAGGAACCGAGATCTTCACCAAGGACATCCGTGACGAGATCCTGTACGATTAATCTTTTTGTCCACCTTAAGTACATGTAGTAGTACTCTGTTATACATCCCACATCATTACAGAGCATCTGTACAGTCTTTCATGAAACTTTGTTCGACTCACTTGCTACTTATAATGAAACATAGGCCATCCCGTCGAATAACTGCCTCTTTTCAACAGAAGCAGCATTGAGTGAATATGGAGTTTAATGTCGCTGCAGGAATCAGAAGCAGCAGAATACAAGGGCTACCAATCATAATTTTGTTTACTGCGGCCATGTATGTCGCTTATCATTATAAAATCTGTCAAAAAGGATACATGTCATCTCTAAAATGGTCTAACACAAGCCAGGAGGTAAACAACAAACTGACAGGACCTGAGCGACAATTAACATTTGGAAAATAAATAAAAATATATTTTAACATGTTCTCCATGTTGGAACCTTCCATATGGGAGGCTTTCAAATTGCCACTGGGTTTTAGAATTGTATCTAGATTTCTCTCTCCAGGCATCAGGAGGTCAGGATGTTCTCATCATTGTATTCTATCATGACTGAAGGTTCTCAAACTGGATTGTTTGCCTGGAATCTTCTCTGTTGTGGAATCGTTGCAGATGGGTGAAAGATTCCTGCAGCGACGTTAAACTCCATAATCACTCACCCTGTTGTGGAGAACAGTTTCATATGCCAGGAAGAACGAAATACAATGTCTGGATATGTATAGTTTTGTTAATGTATATGTAGTTTTCACTCATCATCTTTGCTTCATCAGCATCAAATGTCGTTTGAGGAATTATCGTAAAAAGATAAGCTTTTACATTTCTCTTGCTCTGTAAGCAGACTATCATACAGTCTCTGGAATACTGTGGAAACTGGCATTAATCACCCAACTAACTGTGAACGATGACTATTCCTGTCAGTATGAACAAATAATGTACATTGTTTTAGAAAATGCCTTTTTCATGCTGTTTTCCCCAACATATTGAGATGTATTTTGAAAGTGACGTTTTCTTTCAACCAAAATACAGGCAAATTGATATGTAGTTTGAAATTGATGTTTTCTTTCAGTCAAAATACCGGCAAATTAATTTGTATTTTTAAAGTGGCTCAAGATGTGTATTGTTAACTGTTGATCTGTTCAGGTGTTTACGGTGGGCCGGCGGTCTAGTGGTGTCGGGGAACAGCGCGGGCTGTGTGCAGGTGTGGGACATGGACAAGGGACAGATACTGCACCAGTCCCAGGCTCACCAAGGTGAGCTGTAGTAGAGTGGACCACCTCTGTAGCACAGTGGGGATGATGTTAACCAAGAAAGCAGTACGTCAGAGGTCTGAGCTTCAGCCATGTCAGGTCAAACTATACAGGCATTAACATTGGTACTTGCTGTTATCGTGCACAGAGCAAGAACTGGCCCTGAGATTACAAAGCTTTATTGAGGACAATTTCATGCTCAAATCAAAGTTTTGTTCACGAATCCCAAACTGAATATTTTTGGTTTCAGATGCTGTGACGTGTATCGACATCGGAGAGCAAGGGAGAGTACTCTCGGGTGGTCGCGACAGGACTGTCATAGTGTGGACTGTGAAGTGATTCTGTGATATTTATCTGGTCATCTTCCCATATCTTCCCATGTCTTACTGTGGACATTCCAGTGCCTTAATCAAATAACGGCAGCTACCAAGTCAAGTTCTGAGATTGAGCGCCACCTCGAGGCTACGTAATGGCTCCTCATTGGTCGCCAACACTTCTGTATGTTGGGGAAATTGGGCTGTTTGTTTGTTTAGATTGAGTACAGTTGTCTCCCTTTGTTGATCTGCATCAGCCATGGCTTGTGGGTCGTACTGCAACATCTAGGGGGCTGATCCTTTCTAGCTGTTACAAAGGATCAACACCGCACAGTGTAACTGTGCATGCGTTGTACAGAAAGTACAGACAGAACAGCTAGAACAGCTAGAAAGGAGCAGCCCCCTAGATACTCCCAAGTTTTACCCCCACTTAAGGACATCATTACAAGACTGAAGTTCTGTGACTATACCGGTAGTGTTAACCTGCTTTTATGCAAAAAAAGATATTGGTGCTGTATGGCAAACATTTGAGTGTTTTATTGCTTTGCAGACTTTTTCTTTTAATTACTTTTGACAACAAAAAAAATTATGTAAATATTACCGAGTATGATATTCATGTGTAAAGGTATTTTTATCACATCTGAAATATTTTTTTCAGACAAATATGGGCAGCAGTGACTTGAATGTATAACATATTCATTAGTAGATTGTAGGCAGCATGCGTGCGTTGAATAATAAAAATACAGGTACCCCACTGCAAAACAAAAGTATTAATTAAATTGAAATATGATGATTTCAAATTAACATCAAACCGTTGCAGATTATTAACTCTTGAAAATAGTTCTGAAAACATTTCGACACTTTTGTTTATTTGCCATTGATAATTGAAAACTCAGCTGTTAGAGAGAGAGAGAGAGTAGGTTACTTATGTAGTTATTTTAAAACTTTGGAAATACTGCAGTTTAAAAAAAAAAATCTTTGTCTATTTCGCAATTACAGTATTTTTTGGTAAAGTCAACAAGCGCTTATGTTTTAAAACTTAATGTTAATTGAATTTGTGTTGCTGTCTATATTCTGCATCAAGTTTTTGTTCCCTACTGAAATTTAAAAGTTCTCTATGAATTCTTTTGAATGTTTTTACGAGTGTAAATATATTGTTCTCTCCAATAACCAATGGAAATTGAAGTTTGTTATACATAGTATATTTATTTAATAACAAAAATAATATATATATCATAATTATGCATTGTCAGCTGATCATTTCTGTTGGAAGTTGGTCTTTTATTATGAAGATCTTTGTTCACAGTCAGACTACTCTAGTACTGACCAAGCCTCCACATTCCTTAAGCTTTATCATTGGGTTTTCCGATGTTAACCCTCTCCCTGCTGGAGCCAACTGGAGATACCCTAGAGAGCAGGGAGAGTGTTAAGAGATCGAATATTATCTCTGCAGACTGCATATCACAATTGCCACAATCTGATTTATATTGCAATTGTATTAAATCTGTATTATTATATTATAAACTTGCATATCATATTCAATTTTGAATGATAATATAATATTGTTATGAACAATATATTGTATTATTAATAGTATTTTAATATTATAAATTGTTATCACAATGTTGTTTATAATATTTAAAATAAAATATTACATTTTAGAGCATGTTTTATGTTTGTGTATTAGGTAATGGTTACTGATGAGTGTTGGTAATATTCATACTAGATACATACTTTATATAATCACACCCGTTCATTAATTTATCTTTAAATAAATTACATTTTTGATTATAACAGGAAATATGTCTTAATTTCAAGTGCTGATCAATCAGCAAGTCTCCTTTTACATGTATAAGCCAATCACAGGGAACAAGTTTGAGTGCTGACAATTTACCTTTGGTATGATTGAGTCAGAAGGCTATGATTCTCCCGTCAACTAATATACAAGATACATGGACTTGTACAACAAATATTATATTTAGCATTGCATTTTACAAATGACTGTGTTGCGAAATTGTAATTTATGTTTTGAAGGAAGATAATTCTTTGGAAGACTTCATAGTCACGTAATGAGTAACTATATATTCCCCCAGAAACTAATTAATTCCAGCAAAAAGTCACATCGCTATTTTCAGTGAAGGAACAGAAATGGTACCGAATTCAATAGATTGATAACAAAAATCTAAGACTATGATTATTATGTATAACTATAAACCATAACCATAAAAATAACGATGCTTATCATAACCCCTGACATATATTTCTGGTATATTTTCTATCTGTGCGCAAAGGCTATTGAAGAGTATTTAATCACAAGCATGTCACATTACATCACATGTTCTCTAGTCAATGGGTGGTCGTATTTCTGTTTCTAGTACCGTTAGATCTAGTTCCTACAAGATAATACACAGATATGCAGTAAATACAAACCATCAATTCTCCAGTACTACAACTATTATGAACAGTACCCTAGAAAAGAATCCCATGTTTTGGCGTGGGTAGAATGAAAGACGTCCATGATACTGCCATATGTTGTGTCTAGGTGGGTAGTGCTAAGGAAGTCTGTCTAGAGATGTCGGCAGCAATAGCACACAAACCGCGGTGCGGTGTATTCCGACTGCTGCGATTCTTGTTCCAAGAATTCCAGAGTTTGACTATTAGTTATTAGCTGTCTGTCATATGGAATAAATAATTACGTTTGAATAGATTACCCATGCTTTGGACGACTCGCCGTCTTCTTAATATTAAGCATAGTGGGCATACTTCCGGTAGTCCATAGAGGTTACTTGGTTTGATTGGAAAACAGCCGTCTTTACTATGAACCGTAATCCATGCAGTTGTAACTCTTAACAACTATTTTTATTCCTGAGCACATTTACTTATTTCTTGCCTATGACACGAGCTGCTCGGAGTTCGATCCTTACCTGTGTAAGATGCCTTTAACGAAGCTCTCTTATCCACTACGAGACCGTAACTTACTCGCAACTATCAGAGAAATAGATACCAACGTGCTATAATATTCTAGTGTCTACGAGAGCTTCGTGAAACGGGTGTCATGATGTGTTCAAGTGGAAACCAATTTTGCATACCTATTTTTGTTCTTCCAATCCTATATCACAAACTGTACATTTTCTTTAGCATAAATTTCCCAATATACCTCGGGATTGATCAGTTTATGACCACCTAATGCTATTTCCATGGCATTATTGAATAAACGTATCATCTGTGAGCGTGTATGTTTTCAGATCGGGCTCAATAGATAAGTAGTTTTTTTGAATGAATATGCCTACTTGACGTAGCTGCAGTTTTGTAGCTAAGATTTATAATTTCCTACGGCAATGAGCTGGCAAGATGACGTTGTTGATGAACTCGTTGGTTCACGAATTTAATAAAAATACAATGTGAAAACATGTTTTTTCTTTCAAAATAAGCATGGAGGCATGAAGTATAATGGTTAGTGTATCCATTCCTAGCTGGATTTAGTTCTGCCCCATGTATTCAAGCCACCCTTCGCGATTAACCCAGCGCATTGAGACCTGCCGCGTACTTTTGTTGATGTCTATTACTTCCTCTGTAGCCCATAATAAGTTGGGCATCTTCTAGCTACAGAACTGCAGCTATACTTGACGGGGAGTATAGGTGAATTACCTCATAGGATGCTGCACTCTTCATGGAGTTCTACATCAACATGGCGTCAATCTGGTATCAGAGTGTGTACAACGTAATCTCTTAACACACATACAACATTCTCTTAGAAATGGCATATCTATTTATTTACAAAAATGTCGCAAAATCAGCCATACATTGCGGTGAAAGGCATGACTTCCACATGATAACCCGTACACAATATACATGAACACTAAATGATACAACACACACGCTGTGATAGGAAGAATATGTATACCTCATCGTCAGTCAAGACAATATGCCACTTTAGTTCTCAATATAGAAAAAGTCCCACAATAAAATGATGATTTACAATGAAAGACATAAACAAAAGTATAAACAGTATATAAACATAGGACCAATTGTTCGTTTTAGTTTTCAGGTCGAATATCAGGATTTGCATATTTTAAAGGAGGTATATTCGTCATATACTTGTTTTCAGGGCTGTATGTATATGGTTTGGCCACAGTAAACTGACTGGGTTTTTTAAGACTGGTGTATGGATACATCATCGGGTCGTCCGTCCTCCAGGCGTTGGCGGTAAAACGGGGATACTGCGACTCCAGAGGATGTCGCTCGACGGTCACCATCCCGGTCTGACTGTATAGAGAGGGACACGGACTGTTAGACTCTTCATCAGGAGTCATCTCCATCGTCAAGAACCGCTTGTAGTTCCCGCCGTCCGTGAGAGTCTCCACAGGGTCGCCTTCAGAGGAGTGTTGCACGGAGCTGCCGAGGCTGTATCTGTGTGTGTTGTCCTTGGCCCGGGGCGAGAGCTGGGGGTGGTGTGGGGCCGGGCTGTGCCCCGCGCCCTGACTCTGCCTACAGAGGGAGTAGGACGTGGTGTTGGAGTTGGACACGGCGAGTTCCAGGGCGTTCCTCTGCTTCAACTGCTGCTGCTTCACCTCCTCCTCCCTGGCCTTGGTCTCGCGGCGCTTGTAGTGGCAGGACACACACACGCCGATCACCACGGCGGTCAGGAGGACGCCCCCGATACTCCCGGCAATGACGGCGTGAAGAGGGATCTCCATGCCTGCGGTCGCCACTGAAATTAGGAACATAGACTTGAACATGGGTCAGGTTGAAGTGAGAGCGGAAGTAGCGGGAACTGCCGTCAATCCAATGGATACACACACAGAGATCTCATGTACGAAACTCAAAAGGTAACTTTAACTGCAACCTTAGCAATGGTATAGTCTGTGACTATGGCTGTGAATAAGGTTGTAGTCAAGGCTACCTTAGGATCAGGTCTTTTATAATAAACACGAAGATGTACTGTAACAATTGTACCTGTAAGCAGATGGTAACCATGATAAAAAGCAAAGCACCATAAAACAAAGAAACTGTACAGTCAAATTTTCCTATATACTCTTTGAGTAGTCCACGAAACTACTGAAGACATTTTATATAAGAGAGACTTGGTCCTGTGTAGTTTACACGAAGCTGTTTGCTATACTTGTATCGATCACACAAAGACCCTGATGAAAAAGGCAAAGCACTATAGGCCTACACGTAATTCAGCTGAGGTCAAAGAAACTTCACTACAGTCCTATTGTCCTATGTAGTAGTACGGTAGTCCACGGAGATACTGAAGGCTCTTACCAGGTCGTCCTTCACAGCCCTCCTCGTCCGTGCCTTCAGGACAGTTGGGGATTCCGTTACACACCAGTGTCTTGGACAGACACATCTCTCCACACTCGAACTGACTGGAGGAACACGTCTCCACATCTAGCAACAGGTGGAACAACGTCAACATTAGTACACGATAGAGCTACGGCATTGACAGTAAGGACTATACTGGTTACGGGCCTATTATCGCCTGAAATATGGACGTTTTTCTGGATATATTTCTTAATATGTACATCAACTTCATTATACTTACTATGGCACATGTATAGGTATAGTGCGACCTTATGGTATATTC
>JAUTBZ010055440.1:0-18187 GCA_032361785.1 Lepetodrilus galriftensis
GCACTGACTGTAGAGTGGCAATGCAGTTATCATCCTTGGTCTTGTCAGTACCAGCCGGTGCTCGCAGGTTTACTGCATCATTCAGCGCTATGTTAATGAAAGATTCTAGAAAGCGACATTAAACCCTGATTTTTTAAAATAATTAAAAAATATTTATCATTTTAAAACAAAAGCAATAATACTGAGCTGATACTGACCAGTCTGAACGTCATGTTCCAGGAGTCCAGTTGGCCGAAGTTCACCACCAGAGTGCTGCAGTCCGAGCCATTGCTTATACTCGTGACGGCCGCTACATCATCGCAGGATCCGACGACGCCACCGTTATGGTCAGTAGACATAGCTCTCATGTTATCTAACCTGCACCTTTAAAACTTGTTCTAACGACACCACTGTCAATATAAGTACCAGTAAAAATTATTTTAGTTCTCATAAAATATTCCTGTATACCAAAATATATTTCATATCTGATTATCTCCCCTTAGGTGCTGTCTGGCCACACCGCAAGCAAGGTGGCAGTGCTGCAGGGTCACACGAAGCCTGTGTTGGGGGTCACGGTCACCCACAAATACATCGCTACGTGCGGTGAAGACTACACGTGCCTGGTGTTCGACGCTCCCAAAGGAAACCAGAAATCTCAGAACTCGAGGTGATTAGAAACCATCTTATACACTTTGTACAGATGAACAGATATTTATGAAAACGAATTTGCTAAGAGATATTACCTAACATTGTATTTGCATTTTTATGTCATTCTAATCCAATGAAGTGTTGTGGTAAAAAAAATATGTATTTTTAATTCTTTTTATTTTTATTTTTATTATTTTTTGGTGATGGAAACTAGGCAATCCACAATGCATAATGCACTTTAGTATCTAATATAACGTCCCATTATAGGCAGGAACCTAGTGCGACATTAAAAGGTCACACTGCTCCAGTGACGAGCTGCTCCTTCAACTCTGACAACACCAAACTGGCCACAGCAAGTCGAGATTCAGTAAGTACTTGGTTTAGTCCTTCTCAGAGCTGATATCCATGAAATAAATGTTCCAAGTACTGCTGGACAGATTGTCCCACAACCCATGAGTAATCTCCCTTTAAGTATATTCTATTTCTGGTGGACTCTTACAGTCGGTGATGATCTGGGACCTGTGCGAAGTGCTGCTGGACCCGGACTGTCCGCCACAGACGACGCTGCACGCCTGTCACCAGGACTGGATCAACAGCTGCAGCTGGTCCAACACCGACAACTTCCTTGTACGTCCATCTGTAATCTCACCTGTAACAGAAAACTCACGTCTGTGACGTAAAACAGTCGTAATGGGATGTATGTTATTTTGTCCCCTGCAAACGTCCTCGTACTTTAACTATAATAGTTCAGGGCAAAACCATACTTTAATACAGTATAGGGTAGTGCTCCTTTCTAGCTATTCTGTATGTACTTTCTGTCCGACGCATGCGCCACACATTGTAGATCCTTTGTATCTGCGCATGCATCGGACAGACAGAACAGCTAGAAAGGAGCACTACCTAAGGGTAGACCTTACTCTATCCCTTAATTTGATTTGTTTGTTGTCACAATCAGGTGACTGGATCGAGTGACTTTAACGTGAAGGTGTGGAATATGAAGTTAGGCACAGAGGTGAAGTTACTGACAGGTCACATGTCAGCAGTCAACTCGCTGGCTTACCAGGTAACAAGGACATCATCATCATCATCATCATCATCATCATCATCATCATCAATATCATTGTACTACTAATAATAATTATCATCATTATAATACTGTAATAATATGATTGTGCTGTTGAACGGAAACCCTGAATACTATTAAATCCATGTAAAATTGCAAATTTACATGATTTTACTATTATTATGTTCTCATCAGAACCAAGGGGGGCCTATTCTCAAAACGTACTTACGAACTTCTTAGCCTAAGAACAGTTCGTAGCCATACTATAAGAATCGCTAAGATAGTCTTACGATCGTAAGAACGTTTCGAGAATAGGGGCCCTGGACTGTGAATGGAACACCACCATACATACATACACACACATATCTATCGCCTCAAACCACCCACCCAACCATTATTATTAGATATGACAGCCGATTGCCAGCCACAAGCACTTCCTCATGTTCTCACCGTCTGTCTGACTGTCAGAGAAGCAGAGAACTCTTGCTTGCCCCACTGAATATGGACATCTTCCTGAGCTGTGTACACACTTAACCAGACTGGTTTCGTTGCCAAGACACGCCAGGTTCTTGATGTAATACGGATTGTAGATGGCCCGTGATGTTCGCAGGATCTTAGCTTTGGGGAAGCCCAAACTCCGACACACTACGTCAGCGTCCGGCTGCTCGAACTTGTCCGCACACACCATGCGCCAACTCCCACGCTTCATCATGTACACCTTGCCTGTGGCCATCGACTCCCGTACAGACCCGTCCGATACCTTCACTGCACAGGAAACACACTACTTGATCACATTTCATGACGCAGTGGTATATACAATAGATTAATATTAATAAAATAACATTGTGTGGGGAAGCTTTCTACCAAAGTTCAGGATTAGGCTTTAGAAATCTCCTTCTACTGCTTCTGAACGTTCTTGAAGAATACCCAGAGCCTGTAGATGTTTGGAAGTTCTAATACATAGCTAAATGTCTAAAGAGATTACGGGCCCTTAATCAATTATATTGGTAATATTTTGTAGGAACTTTCTTATAACGATATTCAAAGACGTGAATATATACAGTGGTTTATTTTCCATAAAACGAAATAAATATAAATTATTATTTTTATAATACTTGAATGTTAGCTATTACTTGGAATGGACATTGTCAAGAAGTAACAGCTGAACACAACAACATAATTGTCTCAATACTTGGCTACTGACCGTCTTTGAAGCAGAACGCTCCTGCATCTGATGACGTGCAGAGACTGCTTGGCTTCCAGCCCGGGTTCTTGCACTGGAATAATGATCGCTCGTTCCCGACACACGACACGGAGGACATAAACACTGATGGTGTCTTCTTCTTAAATCTGAAATATGCACCGTGTATCTGAACGTTGACAAACTGCACACGCAATGACTTTTATCATCATATAATATTTGAACGAATTTTCAACATCAATGACATCGCAATAATTATATCCGTTCAAGACATATATTTGAAGCTATGTTGTGCCTTCAGCTGACTATACTGCAGTGCACACGGACATAGTTAATTACATGATTAGCATACATTTCACACAGCTATTCACCAGAGTTGAAGTTACATGATGCGAGGTTACTAAGTGATAACAACATCATTACGAAACTTTCAGCGTACGACTTTTAAACCATATTAATAATTCTTTGAAATTCATTCAACAGAACTGTTTACATAGAGCGACTGTAGACTTACGAAAGAGTCACACCGTCATCGAATCCGAGTTGATGACAGGCTACTGCCGCGTTCGAATCCGTCCAGTCGCTTCCACAGATGGCCCCCACGTCTTCGTTAATAGTCAGCTCCAGACGCCCCCGCTGTCCGCCATGTGGGTCGAACCTCAACCTGGGGGCTGGAAGTGTTCAGAAACCATTGGTATTCATTCCGGACCGTGCATATGCGATTGCTTGCCTGTCTACTGTTTCGGTGATAATGCTATACTATGTGGTGCCCTGTTTCATAGAGCTATGGGAGTCGTAACACTTGTACGACTCCTGTAGCACTACGATTGTTCTGTGGAACGGGGCCCAGGTAAGATAAACATTCAGATAAGAGAAACCTCTTTCAAGATTAATACTAGTACATGTATCACGGTTTGTTAGAATTGATAGAGTGTATATACATTTAGATGGTCGTATTTTGTATGCAACTACTATGACATACATTTAGACAAGCAGTAGTTAATCCCATTGCGATTGTCCTATTGGTAATTTGGTCAGGAGACACGATTTTCCTGAAATTTTAGTATGTTGTGCGTTGTTCAAATACGAATCCATTTGTAGTATTACATGATATGTTATGCTTACATAGGAATGCAAGAGTAGGTCGTATTTCATTGGGAAAAGCAAGGTAGAAGATATGTAGGATTTCATAAGCATATAAGCACATATAAGAGGTTATTTAAGCTATCTGGTCACCTTCAGTGTTGTAGCACACGACGCCAGCAGCTTCCATAAAATTGCACACTTCTGTTCCCACTGGGCAGTCATCCACCTTGCTCTCATTGCCAGCACACTGGATTTCATTGACAAAGTAAGGACCCTGGAATCTGCCTGCGTATCTGAATGAGATTCCTCCGGCGTATCCTAACTCCGCGCAGAGAACCTTGGCGTCGGAATCATCCCAGTATTTGTTGCAGATGTAGCCTTGAGTCTGGTACTGGTGGACTCTCACTCGACCGTAGGCCTGGTCTGTATCCTGGCTTCCTTGTTCCAGTGTGAACCGGGTAGCTGCAACAGTCACAGTGAAAAAGACGATTTAACACTTTGGTAATTGTAGCAGGGTTTGATACAAGATTCTCCTACTGGTCTTGGCCAGGGGGACTACCTCTTTGGCTCAGACGTTAGATAGACGTTGGACTCGCAATTCAGCTACTAGGGTTAGTATCGGCAGTGGTCCTGTTTTAATAATTTACCATTTATTTCCACGAACCATAATTATAACGTAGGCTAATTAATTAATTGCATTTTCCAATATTACATTCAAATTCGAGAACATGCAGTTGTTCTCAATAAAGATACATTTTCAATGCGGATGGTTTCCTCTATTTCTGACATAATAAAAAATATTTGATGTCGTTAGAAGGATGACATTTAAGAATACCCAACTACAACTCCTTCTTCCAATTACGACTATTTAAATAACATTCCATGTCGAGATCAATACAATAAATACACTATAATATATTAACGTTGAAGTAATACCTTGCGTAATTTCAGTGTTGTAGCAGGCCACGGAAGCATACGAGGTGCTGTACGGAGAGCAATCAACTCCGGGAGTCTTGTCGTAGGTACAGTTCAGCACACTACCCTCACTTCCGGTACACGTTAAGTTTGGACGTTGGACAGAAGCCCGTATTACTCCAAATACTCCTACGGGAAGAACAACACCGTTGGGAAATCCAAGTTCCTTGCAAACCACCTTCGCTTCGTTGTCGTCAAAGCCGACTCTGCCGCAGACCATGTTCCACGAGCCGCCCGTGTAGATCTGCACCGCCCCCACCATGTGTGAACCCGGGTGAAAGCGTACTGTAAACAACCAGGCAGAGTTAGGATGATACACCAGAGCATCTTCTCATGGATACTCTCGTAGTCATTATTATACCACAACCCTCGGAAGTGGTCTAGAACGATGTAGGGTGTGTGCATGTACACTTAATGGATACAATAGCTTTGTGCAAAGAAACACAACATATTTTTTTATGGTGATAACCATATTGGTAAATATGAAGAAGACATGTTAATCTATCGTCAAAACATTTCAAATGGACTTTTCCCACAATAACACTCGTTTAATAAAACAAATGACAACATCAGGGTATAGTTTCACAGAGTTCTCTTAGCCACTAAGCGACCATAGCACTGTCAGACTCTCAGGTGGGTCATACAGGGAGGATGCTAAAACAAGGTGCTCACCGTTATTATAGCATCGGACTCCGGCATCATTCTGGTGTCCCTTGCACTGAGAAGGGGACTTATTCCAGCCTATATGGTCACACTCGAACAGAGTGTCGTCTCCGCGCTGACAGTTGACTCCGCTCATGTACACTGGACCAGTCCCTGGCTTGACATCTGTTTTCATCTCCCGTCCGTCGGTGAACCCTAGGGTCTGGCACACGGTGGTGGACTCTCTGTCAGACCAGCCTTCGTTGCAGATGGTGCCTGTGACGCCGTCGTAGTTGATGTCTACACGCCCGTAGCCCTTGCTCTGCCGGTCCAGACTCAATGTGACGTCTGCAGAGGTTCACACATATATTTGTCAATAGTTCATAAATTTAATATGGTCGCCTGTAAGGATACTTTATACTGTGCCACGATCATTAAGTAGATTTAACGACCATAGGAGACTAAACTGGGTGACGGCAGTGGACGTACCACAATCATGACAAATACATTAAAAGTAATAGTTATAGCATACTCGAGTTATTATGTGGTCGTCGACAAAGAGGAAGTGATATAGTGATGTGGTATTTTAGGCATTTTCTCCTGCATTGACTATCCTGCCTCTTGTGGAGTCGAACCTGCCAAAATTATCACGGACAATCAACTATAAACTATGCATAGTTTCCGGACAATCAACTAGGCCGTATGTATATCTTATCGACAATCAACTGTACAGTATGTATAGCTAATCAACTAGATGAGGTTAATTCACAATACAGTTAGTGGACCTGCTGGCAGTGTGTGGCACCAACTTACTTGTTGTGTAGCACAACACGTGGGCCGGAGAACAGGAATATGCTGAGTCACCCCAGCTTCCAAGCTTACAATCCAAAATGCTGTTCTCAGTGCCAAGACACTTTACTGAAGACAGCCACGAAGGCAAGCTGTCCTTCGATATGTGGCCAAATGCTTTCCCATAATTAAATCCATTCATTTTGCACACGACAGTCGCCTCGCTGTCAGACCACGAGTCCTCGCAAATCTGACCCCACAGACCAAGATGGCGTATCTCCACCCGACCCCAATTGCTAGCTCCGTCAGAAAACCGGACGACCGTTGCTGAAGATGATAAAGAAACAATTATAGTAATCCTTGATTTCACACAATAATTGTGTAATAGTGAACTTGTATAAAGTAAAATACAACAAATAATATTATTACTTTTACCATAAATGCGGGTTACACATGACCATTTATTCAGAGGAGGTGCATCGCCGTTTCGATGGATACTACTTACCGTTATCTATGTCGGCGACGGATGTGTTGTAACATATGACAGACCCGGATGAATACATTGAGCACCCTCTGCCAGACTTCACCATCTGACAATCCAGTAGGTGTTCCTCCTCCCCCGTACAGTTGACGCTGCTGTACGAGCTCACGGGCTTGCTGTTACTCCAGGGGTGATTCCCCCACGGGTTGCCCCACGTGTGTCCGGCTAGGGCCGAGCCGTTCAGCGCTATTCCGTCCTTGAAGCCCAGCTCCCGACACGTCACCCTTGCGTCCTCATCCGACCAGCCCTTGTCGCAGATCTCCATCCAGCCCTCCCCGACCTTCCACATCTGCACGGCGCCCACATTCCGGATGGATAGATTATGGGATCGGAGGCGGACTGAAACCACGTGAAACAGATGTTGTTCCTAACAATTTCTACCGTTACATATTTTAATGTATGTGTAATACCATTCTGTATACCATATATATACCATTCTGTCACTCAATAAACTGTCTGGTAGTAATAGTATGACGACTATAGATTATGTATGCACTATAACATTAAGGAAGAGTCTTGTAGATCTTCAATATAACATAATCCATCCCGTATAAACATATAATTATTCTTGTTTCTACTTCACATCCAATTCTCTAGAAACTGTGTCCAGGTTTTAAATTGTAACATTTGTCCTTTGTATGATTTGAAGCTGGACTTCCGGTTACCCGTGGTGTTGAAGCAAGCCACGCCCACATCCTCCTCCCTGCCGCAGTCGTGGGTCCTCCAGCTGTTGTGTCTGCAGTTCAGGAGGGAGGTCTCCGTCCCTCGGCAGTTCACCTCGTCCAGGTACGTCCTCTCTCCCTTTTTGAACGACTCCTCCGTCAGGCGCTGCAACACACGTGATGGTCAACTCAATAAGAAGTCTATCTGACCACTGTTACCTACGTATAGTACGAGCATGCCTACTGCCACCTTTATATCTATCATTTGTCACATGTGTTCCAGATAAGAGGGTCAGGGGAATATCATGAGAGGAGACACTTGATTTGGAGCGCGAGGATGCTACGGTTACATAATAATAATAAGAATTATTTGGCTCCTAGACGACTTAAGACAATGCATACAACATCCGCATTGACATGAATACTTGATAACTCTTTAGGTTGGACACAGAAGACCCAATTTAATTTTGCTTATTGTTCTTCCATGTATTTAAGGCGTAATATGGACTGTGTAATAGGTGCTGAGAGTCTGAATACGATGTGGATGACAATATCCCAACGTACAATGTACTTGAGGTGATCGAGGTGAATGAAGGTAGTATTCTATGTCCAGACATAATCTAGCAAGTATTTGTTGCTTTACCTCTCCGTACGAGTATCCGAAGTTGATACAGGCTAGAGCTGCTGCGAAGTTGTTGAACTGGTCGTCACAGACGCTGCCCCACTTCATGTCCCCCAGCGCCACCTCCAGGCGACCCCATATGGAGTTTAGGGTGGGGTATGTGGCTCCCTCATCCAGTTGCATCTTGAACACTGCAACGACATAAACATATATAATAGGTGAGGCTTCACTTAAAGGGTAGTGCCTTCCTTTGAAATGTAGATGGAAGTTAATTGTGTTGAAGTGGAATGAGTTTAGAGGATATCTATACTGGATATATGTTAATATCATTCAATTTTCAAAGTATCCAAATACTACACTGTAAGAGTCCCCTGTACAAAACACTGCAGCTCTAAGGCAACTGTAACTCAGACTTTAGCAATGGTGTAGTCTATGGCGATTGTGTAGTCTATGGCGATTGTGTAGTCTATGGCGATTGTGTAGTCTATGGCGATTGTGTAGTCTATGACGATTGTGTAGTCTATGACGATTGTGTAGTCTATGACGATGGTTGAAGTAATGGCTATCTTAGCGTTAGGCCAGTGCACAGGCAAGTCCTCATTAAGTTCTTCTATGATTGTATTACGCATTATATTTAGCAACCTTTTGACTTCAACTCTAATATCTGAATGTGTGCATTAAATGTTGTTTGGTTATTTATCAACAGTTCGCTCTCACTAATTACTAATAACAATGCTGCAACTTTATAGTACATATCATGTGTTCATTAGTTTGTCTATTATAACTATTATTATAACACGAACATATTTGTAACTATTTATTCTGTATAGTATTGTGCCTCGAACTAAATATATTCACATCGATCATGGTTGTTACACAGATTGTTTAGGGGCATCATAGCGGTATAAAATCACGGCATACGAATGTCAGATTTAACCAGAGATAAGTGCATATTCATTTGTAAATCACACAGTAGGATCAATATATAGATCAGCAGATAACAAAGCACTACACACGCAGAGGTAAAAGATGAATTGTGATAAGTATTACATTAGCAAACTGTATACATTTACTCTTGGACACACTAGAGACATTTCTTAAAAGATGCATCTATACTACAAGATTTGTACTTGATTAATTCACGCTTCTAGGCATACAACCTCAGTAAGTCAACACGTGGGTAATCTAGGAATAGCATCTTTAGCATGTAGAGCTCTCGGCTACTCATAATTTAATATTCTATAAAGGACGTATGCCACTATATATACAGTATACTAATACATCTGCGTATGTAGCATTCCAACAATTATGACTAAATTGACATCTACGTATAATATAGTACACTATTTGTCTTATATATGCACTTCTTTAATGGTGAATTACCGTCTTCGGTGTTGTTGTAGCAGTAAACGCCGACATCTTCTGTGTGGTCGCAGTCGTGGTCCTTCCATACGCTCTTCCTGCAGTTTCGTAGTCCGGGTTCGAATCCCGTACACTCCACGTCGTCCAGGAAAACTTCGCCGCTACCACTCCCGAAATAAGCTTTGGATATCGCCTGTGAATAAAAACCCAAATATAATACCATAGATATTAGACACGGCTAGGAAGAGGAGTGTGAAAGAAGACTAATGTTCCAATTAAGGGATATAGTCCTCGTACTTTAACTATACTAGTTTATGGCAAAACTATACTTTAATACATTATATATAGGGGTAGACCGTACTCTATCCCTCAATTATATGTCTGGCAAATAATTATATGTCGCAAGTACATGTTACGTACCACCGAATTTATATATATTGTAAAACGAGATTCACCATAGTAATACTAGTAGTTAGGCATCAGACAGGATCCTAGAACAGGACACGTTTACATCGGGTGTCTTGTTATAGTTATGAGCATTCATGCTAGGTGTCCTTGCCCGGACACCTTAATGTTAACATGACACTGAACATCTTTTGCTGTGCATTAATTCGAAGCTATCATATATATTATCAAAGTAGGATTTAACGCAATTAGTTGTAAATTTAGGCGACGTCGTCAAAAACAAATATGGTGTTGCATTCATGTTTGTTACAGTTCTGCTGGAATATGTACGAATGTTCCTCTACAAATCCAAACACCAATAGCAACAAATTATCAAACAACACCAAACGCGGATTGCAAAATACGGATGCATTTTAGAAACTATTATCATTCAATCACGACCACAGGCAAATCACATTTCTCTGCCTTGATGTATTGACGCATGCAGAATACACTCCATCATTATTCCACGAGCCAGACAACATTTGATTACATCATTCTCAGTAATATGAATACTTTAATAAAATAAGGATATTAAAATGTTTCCATAACAATATTAGAAATCACTACGTTTCAATGCTAGTTTCACCTCTCCATCGACGAAGTCCTTGTTCTTGCACACGACTATGGCTGCGCTCTTGTTGAAGAAGTCGTCGCACACCGTCCCCCACGTCGTTCCATTGTCGTTAGATACCTCTACCCGGCCGGAAAGGTACTGAGGGGTTGACTTGCCGTTCACGATACGAACCTGAAGTCCTGCAAATAAATTACCAGATGTCAATGCAAATAGTGCAGGACATTGTAGAGTATTCATTAATATATTACCTATAATGAGAACAGTCTTCGAGATTACGAAACCTCTTGAGTACGGTTTCATGCTCAATCTCAAATTTTATACATATATACATATTTTATGAATAAAATTAATTTTATCATCACATTTTAATCAAACTTTTTTCGCAATCTCTGGGCCTGGTCTCGCTATTATATTATATATCGGATGCTTGTATCGTCACCGATTTCCCCTTCTAATTACGTTACAAACGGGTTTAATGCATAGTACCATGCCAGTAACAGTTGTTAAACCCACCAGCTTGTAACACAGGAACTATAAGGAAGTAGACTCAGTAACAATTTTATATTATATTACATGGAAACATATCCACATGAAGCACATTTCATGTCTCATATGTTTACCTGTATATACGCATCGAACCGTAACCGCATATACGAATGATTACTTTATAGACTAGTACACCACATGTGCGCGCATCCAGGGGTGGAATTAAATATCAACAGCATTCTTGTAGCGCATAACCATGGCAAGGACTAAGAGTATTGTTCGTGAAATGTGAATTCTGAATACAACAAATAGAATTATAGAAGAAAAAGTATTTGAAATGGGATTTCTACCTACAGTATTTGTTCAACATTTGAGATTAGTACAACATACGATGTGTAAAGAACATACATGTAAAGAAATATGAGTTCAAAGAGAATATGAGCTAACTTGCCAGATGCCAAGGTCATTCTATAGAACATTCTCTGGTTTGTTATAAACTAATACGATGCAACATTATACATTTGAGATATGTATCCTGAATGGTAGGTTCATTTGGGTATATTATTTGATGTTTTGTCCATATAAGTGTATGTACCTCACGACACTCGGGGCTTGAATAAACAAAAACATCAACTCATGCACGCCCAGAGGTACAGTGGCATCTTACACTGTTTTCAATTGAAAGCAGCGCAATTTGACAATTTGACATAGAAATCTAGCTGTGCATCGACGTATACCTTCATAATACATGGAATGTCTAACAGGCAAGACGCCATTTGTGAAGTAGTTGTGATAATAATATTCGTAACATTTTATTTTAAGGGAAATTTTAGTTGCCGTGAGGCTAATAAATGCTCATTATTGAAACATAGCGACACAAATACCACGTGACTCATGGGTAAATATGAGCTGAAAAACTGTCACAAAATCCTAAGTTTAGATTCTGTTATGAAAGCGGGACTGACTACTGAAGTAGAAGTAACCATGACCCCTTTCAAGAATATAGGACACCATATATGCCTACCCTGAATACAAAGACCAACCAGTACAGTGGGCCATAACCAGTTAACATGTATGCTCATATAGCTCTTGTGAATACGTGTTTCTATACATACTAGTAAATGTTGAGAGAGACGGATAAAGAGAGAAAGGAAAGAGAGAAAGGAAAGAGAGAAGGAGAGAAACGGCTCTTTAGAGATAATGCAAACCGACTGTGTTACCGGGTAACACGAAAGCTTAACCTAAAGGCATACCAATGAAATAATTATAGGCTAAATGTTCAATCAAACTAGATGATTTGTATTTGTATTCGATATTCGATGAGTTTGCAGACCAAAATGATAAACAGCAATATAATTCAATGAGTTAGATAATGGCAGCTCCCTGTTGCAGATACTGGACAATGGGCATGCACCTGTAATGGCTTTAGTAACTTTAGTAACGTGTGCGCACGCTTTAATTAGACGAGAGCACGTTTTAATAATATGTGCGCACGCTTTAAATAACTCGTGCGTACGTTTTAGCAACTCGTGCACACGTTTTAATAATGCGTGCGCACGTTTTAATAACTCGTGTGCACGTTTTAACAACTCGTGCGCACTTCAGGGCCGTGGTAGTTTTGCGTCTTGGCAATTAGTAACGTGTCTTTCAGCGTACATGCTGGCCTTGGACTATTCTGATTATCACAGTATTATAGATATATTCATATCCGGGCGTATTCGGTCTTAGAAAATGTGCTAAGAACAGATACCAAAATAACTACCGGGTGGAGCGACGTCATGATGCACAATGCTATCTGGCTATCTGTTTCTGGCTATAGCAATTTTCATTTGCAACGATATTGTTGTGGTATAACTATTCTTGGAGTTAGCACAATGGAATGTGATTACTGTGTTTTTATTACTCGAATACTAAACAGTGTATGTTGCATACTACCGTTGTTACTCTCGCATACTATGATACATACATACCCGGTATTACTCAACATATAGAAATTAGTGATGGCTTCATATTATATAAACACAGAATGTGTCATATCTTTGAATGTCTTATGGATAAAATTCTTTACTGCCAAACTAAAACATTCCACAGAAATGTTTTAACTTCCGGTTTTATTTCTCTTAAAAGACAAACATGACATTTGAAGCCAGCTGATGACAATGGTCATAAAAGGATAACAAAAGTCTATGAAAAACGCCCCTTTCTAACAACATCAATCCCATAAAGCTGCTAGATGTTGTATATGTGAACGCCTTGGGGTGTAAAACTACTCTTCTCGCCGGAAACAATGACCACGTCTCCATGTGTGACAGACAGTTACGATTATATCGCCATTACCCTCTTCCGAAGAAATGGAAATGTATTAGAGATACTAATCACAGTGACTTATTCGTAGATTTATGTAGCTGGCTGTTTATAAGAAGTTAATAGCTCGATTCCTCTATTCTGCTTCTTAATGGGGTTGGTTACCTGTACGTGGACTACCTATTACAGAGGAGCGTTCAATGGTGAAACTCTGATAATGTACATTAAGAAGGAGATGTGGATCTACACCTACAGGGCAGTTTGGACATTGCAAGGAAGGAATTATACCAGCATGCTTGGTGTGACCGGAGACTATGAACCAGAGGCTGCTAGACACCTATGCTCTAATGCACTTCACCAGGAGAACGTTTTACAACGATAAAACGACAATAAAATGATATGTGTAAGTGCCTATTCCAAATAAAGTAGACAATGAATACAACAACTGTGCTTTAGGATTGCAGACTTCACGGTGACAAAGTTCTTTATCCAAATGTCATTTAACCCTCTCCATGCTGAAGACAACCGAAGATGCCATAAAGAGCTGTACCTGTGTGTAATCCAGCAGGGAGGGTTACTATTCTGAACCAGTTGTCCATAACGGGCTGACATAAATCAGAAATGGGATATCTCAGTGATATAATTATATACTCAAAACAAAATTAATTAAGGGCCCTCAGATATTGTGTGGGAAAGCTTAATGCCAAATTTCAGGACTAGGCTATAAGAATCTGGCTGGTGTCATTTCTCTTCAAAAGCTTCTGCAGATATTTGGATACGCTTCGTTCCTAAGTTTATACATGTATGTCCAAACTGGCCATTAGTGTTCTTTTGGAATATATTTTATTTGTTTGGTAAGTTACTGTAATGTCACATACTTATTGTGCATGATTTACTAGAAAGTAACGACAGCAACAACACAAAACGAACTTAAATCCGATTAGTTTTTACTAAACTTTACTAAAATTCAGCAATTTGGATTTCTCGAAAACAATAATATTATTGATAGTTCCAATTATTATAAAACAATAACTGAAAACAGGACCCAAGCAAAATACTCAATTACATAGAGTTATAAACTCCGTTAAGTTCCGATTTTTCTCCCACGAACTCTAGGCCTAATCCAGTTTAAACATACTGAAAACGCCGAATTATAACAATTGTCACCTAACCTAGAAACAATATCGGTTATTAACATATTATTTTTCATATAAAGGTCCGAAACCTCCAAGTGACCCACTAATAATGTACTCGCTAACCACAGGACACTAGGCATCACTCACAATATATACTTAGCATTACATTCAAGTGAAAACTGATGTCGCCATGCCGATGTCAGACCGACTTACGGCTTGCAGAGCATTGACTGGGTGGTTACAAATCGGGTCCGGACTTCTCATCAGTCTGCCGTGTCAGTCCACGTACGTCATCTAACAACTGTCAACAAGCGTACTACACGATACCTGGTGGCAGGTACAGCCAACCGCCGTACGTCTAGCGCACATGCATGCACACACTGTCAACAATACCATATACTGATACTAGCACCAGACACGTCATGGTAACCGAGGTGGAGTTATTTTGAAGTAATTCTAGTATTGTTGACACATTCGTGACTGGATCCTGTTAACATTCTCCATACATATCTTCTCATTGTTTGTGCGAGCCAGTAGTAACAATGAGATTCAAACATTGGGGAAAGTATTCGGGTTCATACATAGAACTGATATACGTCTCATGTTGGTTTATATACGTATAATGGGTATATAGCGTACCATGGATTCTGTGTACTGACCTTCAACGACACTACTGTGTTGTGTATATCGCAGTGCCCTACACTTCGTAATACCATTTGTGTTTTTCAAGGTTCCTCAGTTTACCCAGAAAAGTCCTAGTTCAGATGGGCGTATTTGAATTTAATAACCTTTAAACGTCATGTTTATATACTATCGTATGGAAAGTCCGGTGCAAACTGAAAACAAGGGATCACTGTCCTAGATATTGCATTTGATATTAGAGTCTCAGTTGTATATGTGAATAATTTAATCTCAACATTGTTACTTAGTAGCGATATCTAAATATTTACGAAGTTCCGTCGGTTGCACAATATTTTCTAAACTTATTAAAACTATCTTGAAATATGCATTCTTCTTCATTATACAAAACCTATAATTATTTTACTGGCTTGAATGTGGATACTACCCAAAACATTATTTAATGAAATTGCGAGAAAAATATATATGCCATTGCACTTTTGTGAAATAAATAAATAATCACTATTTAGATAAACATTTAAAAGAAGATACACACTCTGCATATAATACATAACATGTCATACAGAACCATCATACTTCCACTTGTATCGATGTTGATGGAAAATCTCGATTATTCGCCAAAATCAAATGACAACGTATCGTAATGAAAGTACTTTAAACATTGTTTTATATATAAACATAAAATACTCCAAGCAAAGATGGTATTATTATAAATGCTGCAATGACAATATTTCATGAAGTATTCCTCGGACGGTTTATGTCAGTTAAAACTATAGCTATAAGAACATAACGTCTTCTCTTCATCCGTATACTGCAGAGTTCTTACAGCATTAATGTTCCGGCAAATGCACTGCGCAGTTGCAGACACCCGAGCCTTAATCCTTCTCGGCGTGAGAGTTGTGTGCATATCAACCCCAACCATGACGCCACGGCGTCGTGCACACATCCCCGTGAGAACGTCCCGTCTCTACCACCCCATCCTGGGTGGATATCGCCGACCACCCGTTGTTTGGAAACATCTCAACTCCAATAAAACCTAATCTGGGAAGATGGCGACGACATCGCCGCAAGGTATTGGAAAGCGAGTCCAGACACCCGATATTGCAACCAATGGGGTTTATAGTGTGATTGATGAAGTAACGATAACGTTGACAGTGTTACAGGTGTCTACGGTAATAGAGAATTTGCAGTAATAGATGTCTACTGTTCTCTGTGGTAATGTAACGTGACTGTACTTCATCGTGCATGTTTCCTTGTATATAGGTAAAAGTAAACGCCACTGGGTGTCTTAGGTCGCACATTAGGCGCCATATATGTTATAAACCACCAACAGACTTCAATAGGCGACATTGTTAACATATTCAATCATAACTAGTGAACCGGCGAGTCAAATACCAGCAAACACTCCTTGTTACAAAGGTCGCTTTCCCAGTAGAATAGAAATCAAGACAAATACAAAGCTCCACGCTTGAAATTCGCAGACAGGAAGTGACGTCGTCACTATAAATATGCACATAATCTGCCATTCGACTTGGAGCCTTACAAATGTAAAATATTCGGATTTTCTTTTAGCACTCTTTGGAATAATATTGGATTTATTTGAAGTGCTAGATGAGGTACTGGCCAAATAACGTGGGATTATCATTTATAAGTAATCACTGACTTCCGGATTCCAATGCATTAGCGCTTTATAACATATTACAACATTATTACTATTATTGATTATTATTATTATTATCATTATTATTATTATTATCATGGTTTTTGTAATGACAAGATGCCAAAACTAGATCCATGGTGAAAAGCGATAGGGGCGTTTCTGAAATGTGATGTTGAAACTTTCAAAAGTGCAATGGGACAACAAAAGTTCCATTGGCCTTGGAGTTCCATGCTTACGTCACGGTATTTCAAAAGAATAATATTATTTGTACCCCTCAGATTGTGGTGTTTGTATAGAGCCACTTATATAATGTGTGTGTGTGTGACACACAAACACACATGTTGACGAAAACTGATCTGTTGCATTTATGTTACGCCGTGACCCAATAAATCGTACTAATATTGGCAGAGTGCCGACCGACACAATACAAGTAAGCTACATGTAAGTAGGCCCTGTGTATCTCTATTAGACCAATCATGTGGACGGCTTCTTACTGTATGACACCAGGCAAGGAAGTTCAGGATGCAATCTATTTACCAACAGGATCGTCAGAAAGCGTGATTCAAATGAATGGAATGTATGAGAAACAATGAAACGCTTCCGAATGTTTGAATGTGTTATTGTTTAGCGAATCTTTTTGACATCCGACATTAATTATCCTAGGAAAGTTCCGCCTCCGCGAAAATTTCTTTGGCTTCTTACAGTGTGTCAGTCTTGATGTCTTCTCCGCCTCACGATTATCCGTGGATGGCGGCTATCTTGAAGTACACGTCAACTCTACACGTGACACGTGTATGTCCTTCCAGCCTCCAGGAAGTGCCTCTGAGAATGGAATCAGTGGATTCGGCCTGTGTATCACACAGTCATCTGGACGCAAGCCACAAGCTACAGTTGTTTCTATATCGTGTAGTAAATAAATATCGCCTGATCTTCTATCGGTGATACATATATTTATCAGTAGGAATACTATAAAACCCGTATAGCCCTCCACTTGACCAGGCATCGCCACGTTCATCATGCCATTGCAAGGTCGCCCCATCTCATGCGACCCATCTCATGCGACCTTTGCATGCTCAGCGATTGTGATCATGTTTGCAATAACTGACTAAAACTATTTTACAATATTTTTCAAAGATAAATTCGTCGTAATAGTAAGGGTATGTGTGTTGTGTGTAATAAGTTCATAACCCAGCTGTAACTAGCGAGTGTCATATGTTTTTGAGGGTTATTTTTGGATCGTATGTTAACAGCCGTGTAATGAAGACTGATGGGTCCCGATACCGTAACACACGTATACTCCGAGTGATACTGCTATAACATAGTACATGAGACACCCCCCCCCCCCAACACACAAACACACACACACACACA
>JAUTBZ010055551.1:0-59989 GCA_032361785.1 Lepetodrilus galriftensis
GAATCCATGTTCTGGTGTTAACCACTTTGTGTTGAGTTCCTCAACAGCGTCACGGACTTCGTCTGCATGTGAGCTATTTCCTATATCCAAAAGAGCGATGCTTCCTTTAGGTCCAATGATAATACCCGCTTCACCAAGTTGGGGCACAAGTCCAATAGGAAGTTCGAGCTGATAGAAGGTGAGCTCTCCCACTTTCGGTCTAAGTTTTTCAACAGGGGCATCTCCCGGTTCAAAAGGGGGATTGATGGAATTGAGGTCATGTGGAGAATCCGATAAAAGGTCCATAGAAACATCTAAGGAACCCAGATCGGCACCCTTTTGGGGTTTGATCGCTGAAAGGTCTGGATTAACGAAGGAATTTCCGACATCTGTTTCAGTCATTGCATCTGAGCTGCATCCAATGAAGAAAGAAAAACTTAGAAGTAAGAAAAAACGCATAAAGGAGCCTTGAAAATTCTTTTTTATCCTGATTTTGAATCCAAAAACAAGTTTTATTCTCTCTTGTTGAAATAGAACCTGTGGGACCCAAACATAAGTGCATAAATTGCGCACTTTTCGCCTTTGGGGCGTGACTTTATGCCATAAAAATGCTATTCAATACCGTCTGATTTCGACAAGAAAAGACGGGAACCCCTGTAGGCCAAAAAAAAACAAATGACCGAACAAAAACCAGCTTCAACTTCGAGCGATTACACCGCAGATAGTATTCAAGTTTTGGAAGGCAAAGAAGCCGTCCGAAAACGTCCTGGTATGTATATTGGAAATACCGATGATGGCAGCGGACTTCACCATATGGTTTATGAGGTCGTCGATAATGCAATCGATGAGGCTTTAGCCGGACATTGCGACATATCGAAAATTATTATTCATACCGACGGTTCCGTTTCTGTGTCTGATAACGGTCGTGGAATACCTGTGGGAATTCACAAAAAAGAAGGACGTTCAGCAGCAGAAGTAATTCTAACGGTGCTTCACGCGGGCGGGAAATTCGATCAAAATTCCTATAAAGTTTCGGGCGGTCTCCATGGGGTCGGCGTCTCTGTGGTTAACTTTCTTTCTGAATGGCTTGAACTCGAAATTCGTCGAGATGGCGGAGTGTGGACCCAACGCTATGAACGTGGCGTTCCCGTTGCCCCTCTAAAACAAACAGGTGATACCGATGAAACAGGGACCACGGTTCGTTTTAAACCTGATCGAGAAATTTTTACGATTACTACTTTTTCGTTTGAGATTCTCACCCAACGTCTTAAAGAATTGTCGTATCTGAACGCAGGTGTGGCGATATCCGTACATGACGAGCGCGATGATAAGCATGTAGATTTTAGTTTTGCAGGCGGAATCGCAGCGTTTGTTCAAGATCTTAATAAGAATAAAAATGAGCTCCATGAAGCTCCCGTTTATATTAATCGTGAAGTGGAAAGCGAAGGAATTACTGTAGAGCTTTCGCTGCAATGGAATGATTCCTACAATGAAAATATCTTTTGTTATACCAACAATATTCGAAACCGTGATGGCGGAACTCATCTTTCAGGTTTGCGTGGTGCATTGACGCGGACGATTAATACCTACGGAATTTCCAGCGGTTCATTAAAAGAACCTCTTTCTGGTGATGATATTCGGGAAGGTCTTACCGCCGTACTATCTGTAAAAATGCCAGATCCTAAATTTTCAAGCCAGACCAAGGATAAGCTCGTTTCAAACGAAGTGAAGGGTGTGGTGGAAGGTGTCGTTAATGAGCAGCTTGGATACTATCTTCAAGAGAATCCTAAGCTTGCAAAAACGATTTGTGAGAAAGCTCTTTCTGCAGCCCGTGCACGCGAAGCCGCTCGAAAAGCCCGCGATATTGCACGGAAATCTGCGTTGACGATTTCTGCTCTTCCCGGAAAACTTGCAGATTGCCAATCTCGGAAACCTGAAGAAAGCGAAATCTATATTGTCGAAGGTGATTCGGCGGGTGGTTCTGCGAAACAAGGCCGTGATCGTAAATTTCAAGCCATTCTCCCTTTACGTGGTAAAATCTTGAATGTTGAACGTGCGCGTTTTGATCGCATGCTTGCTTCAAACGAAATATCAACTCTCATTTCTGCACTAGGGTGTGGCATTGGTAAAGAGCATTTCAACATCGAAAAACTTCGTTATCACAACATTATCCTTATGACTGATGCCGATGTGGATGGCAGTCATATCCGTGTGCTTCTCCTTACTTTCTTTTATCGTCAGATGCCTGAAATTATCGAAAAGGGTTATCTCTACATCGCACAACCCCCTCTTTATGGGATGAAAAGAGGAAAGAAAGTTACATATATCAAAGATGAAAAGCGCCTAAACTCCTTCCTTGTGGATCGTGCTGTGGAATCCTTGGTTGTGACAGGAACCAATGATGTAAAAGCGCTTTCCGGCGAAGAGCTTCGTGACTTTATCGGCCGTCTTCTTTCTTACCAGGAATCATTCGGGAAGCTTGAAAGACGTTGGGATATCAAGGTTATTACGGAGTATCTCGAAGCAGGAATTACTCATGAAGACCTCAAAAATAAAGATCGCCTTACCGAGATCAGTGCTTCTGTGCACAAAAATCTCGGTGTGAAATTTGATAAAACCCGTTGGGATATGCCTCAAGTTGTTGAAGCGGAGAATGGGAAAGGTTTTGATGTCGTTTGGAATACTCGCGTATCTGGACGTTCTGTGACTACCCGTATTTCTAATGCACTTGTGGTTTCTACAGACTTTGAACTTCTTGCCAGTGTCTGGAAAAATGTCAACGATCTTGGACGACCAGTCAAAGTAGAAGAAGGTGAAAATGTAAACGAGTTTATGGATGTTATGCCTTTGCTTCGTTACCTTTTAGACTTTGGTAAAAAAGGACAATCCATTCAACGTTACAAGGGTTTGGGTGAGATGAATCCTGGCCAGCTTTGGGAGACCACGATGGACCCTAAGGATCGTACACTGCTACAAGTTCGTATCGAAGACGCGCTTCAAGCCGACGAGATTTTCACTGTTCTCATGGGTGATATGGTTGAACCTCGTAGAGAGTTCATCGAAAAGAATGCACTCAGTGTGCGTAACCTTGACGTATGAGTGTTCTTCACCTTCTCGAAGGTCCCGCCACGAAAGCGCTTCTTCGGAAGTCTACACAATTTCAATATTCTTTAAATAAACCTGTAGTTGGCATCGCAGCAGCTTTTTCTATCATCTGCTTGGGGATTGCGGGGGCGATTTATTGGAAAACCTCTTTAGATGAAATTCAAATTTTGGTCGCGTTTATCGCGGCTATTCTGGCAGGTTCGTACTACGCTTTGAAAACACTTTATTGGTATTCATTCGTGAAAGAGCGTGTCATCGCTTTTACCGATAATGTGTTTATCGTGGGTACAAAAGACAAAGTTTGGGCCATCGATTGGACCATTCTCGATGTAGAATCAATGGGTATGGAAAAAATGGAATTGTCTAAATTGGGTGCCTATTTTAATATCAATGTGGCCGGCGAGAAAATCAAAGTCCCTTTATATGGGGCAATGTTTTATTTATCAGATCTTGAGGTCTTTATGGGCGAGGTTTTAACCCGTCTTCATATCGACGGTTCACAAGAATAAGTAAGCGAAGGTTTTAATGGCGGATGTTTTCGGACATTATGAACTTATTCGACCAATTGGTGTCGGCGGCATGGCTGAGGTGTGGCTAGCACGCGATACACGTAATGACGAGATCTGCGCATTGAAACGGATTCTTCCTCATCACGCAGATGAGGATAAATTTATTGAGATGTTTCTAGATGAGGCGCGGCTAGCGGCGCAATTGAAGCATAAGAATATCCCGAAAATTTATGAGTCTGGGAAAGTTAATAAGGTCTCCTACATCGCAATGGAATATATCGACGGTTCCGATCTTGCCGATGTGCTCGATACTATCGAGGGCCTCAATTACAAAATCCCGATTGGTGTGGCGGTTGAAATTGTTATTCGCGTGCTTGATGCGCTTTCATACGCTCACCGTCTTAAAGAAAATGGTAAACCCCTCAACATTGTACATCGCGATATCTCACCCCACAATATCCTTCTGTCCCAAGACGGGGACGTTCGTCTTGTAGATTTTGGTGTGGCGATGGCCGTCGAACGTCACGCTAAGACTGAGACAGGCGTGATTAAAGGTAAACTCTCTTACATGTCTCCCGAACAGATTCAACAAGAAGACTTGGATGCCCGTGCTGATTTGTTTTCGCTTGGAGTTGTTCTTTTTGAACTCCTTACCGAAGAAACGCCTTTCGGAAGAGAGCTCAAAGCAGTTGGCGCGATCCTTAATAACCCCACACCTAATCCCACGGAACTTCGCCCGTCAATACCCGCTGAGCTGTCCGAAGTCATAATGCGAGCCTTGGAAAAAGATCCCGATAAGAGATTCGACGATGCTAGAACCATGGCTAGCGCCTTGCGTGATATTAAGTCAATTTACTATGTCGATGTCGGTAATGAAAAAATATCTCGTGTCCTTCGTGATATGACAAATGAGATGCGTTCGACCACTCGGGAATATGAGGCTCCGAATTCGAACACTTCCGCCTCCAAAGTAATTATTCCTGAGCCTTCAAAAGACCGTTCTAAATGGGTTTACGTTTTTGCGGTGCTTTTGGTGATTGGTATTATCGCATGGATTTACCAGGTATGGTCGTCAAAACCGGATGCCGAAGAGACGAAGACGATTCCACAACCTGAACTCGTGTTTTCTACCGAAGAGACCGAAGTGGAGACGGAGTTTTCAAAGCTACTCCGTCAACAAGATAAGATCCGACCTCGTTCCGAGATATCGCCAGAACAAATGAAGCGAATTTTAAGCTATAGAATTGGCCACGCTCCTGACGACTATCTGCTCTCTGGAAAAGTAAAAAGGTATAGGGTTTCTACTCAAGAGGGAGAAGAACCCAAAGACTATGTTGATCCAGGTAATCCCGAAGCTCGTTTTGATTTACGCTTAAGCAAAGAGGAATACCTACGACGTAAGGAAGAAAAACTAGTCCTCAAAAAACTTCGATAAGAAGAGAGAAAACGACTTCGTAAAGTCAATCGACTGAAGAAAATTGCGGAAAAGAAGGCAGAAACTAAAAGACTAAAAAAAGAACGAGAAAAGAAAAAAAGAGATAAAAGACGAAAAAGAAAAAGAAAAGACCGTATGGTCGATAAAGTCGTTCCCGGAGGTATATGAACGAATGGTAGTATTTTTTTAGGAAAAGGTAGGCGCTCTTACTAAAAGAGACCGCTTGGGCATGCGACTCCCGTTCCGCCGATTCCACAATAACCCGTTGGGTTTTTAGCTAGATATTGTTGGTGGAAATCTTCCGCATAATAGAAGATCGGAGACATCACTATTTCTGTGGTGATTAGTGAAAAGCCCTCGTTGCTTAATTCCTTTTGGTAGGCAGTCCTAAAATTTTCCGCACTTTCTTTTTCTTCTGCGGTCGATGGATATATACCACTCCGGTATTGCGTTCCACGATCATTTCCTTGTTGCATGCCTTGGGTAGGGTCATGGTTTTCGAAGAAGATACTTAGTAAATCTTGATAGGATATTTTTGAGGGATCAAAGCAAACTCTTACGACTTCATTATGTCCCGTTTTTCCCGTGCACACTTCGTTATAAGTCGGATGCGGTGTAAGTCCCGAGGCGAAACCTACCGCCGTCGAATAGACTCCTTCGCTCTCCCAAAATACGCGCTCAGCTCCCCAAAAACAACCCATCCCAAAAAGCGTGGTTAAAAAAGTTTCGGGGAAAGGGGGGGTAATAGTATGACCATTTACGAAATGTAGTGACTGATCTCGCGGAATCGGATCAGGTCTTCCAATGAGGGCGTCGCTTTTTTCGATAATATGGGTACTGTAGTTATTCATGTTAGACCACAAGAGGGGAAAATTAACATGTAGGTGAAAATATATTGAAGGGAAAGGATTATAGTCTAAAAGGAAGAATATGTTTAAATTTGGAAAAAAGCTATTGTCGTGACCAGGAAAGAAATTTCCGAAAGAACCGAGGATGAGTTCGAGAAGCCGCGCGTTTTTTACAAAGAAGTAAGCGACAAAGAGCATGGCGTTATTATCGCTTTTTAGTCAGCTAGGTTACCATTTTCCTTTCACTTTAATTTTCTTCCCTTTTATCCAGTCATCAATGTTTTTTGAACTAAAGATTTTCCCAACAACCCGGTAACGACTACTTACAATAGGGCCAGCTTCAGAGGCTTTTTCGTTTTGGACTTTTCCGCTTTCATAAGAGGAGTGAATAAATCGTAAACCCGCATCCTTACTATAACGCAAAAACCCGACGTGGAAATCGAGTCCAATAATATACAATCCATAGCCCATTTTTTTTACCGACTTAATGAAGCTTTCCATGCTTCGTTTAGAGAATTTTTTGACTCGCCTCCCACCCACAAAACTTTGAATGATCAACTGTGCAGGTTGTCGCTGTAGATGTTCTACTTTCACGTTAAAACCTGCATCGTTTAGAATTCGTCCAACAAAGGTTCCACGATTAATTTTCCCCGGTCCAGGTATTCGGTTTTGCGGTGGTCCTAAATCCCAAGCTGTTCCTATCCAACGCGAACTAAGTTTTGCGAAACGCTTCAACAAAATCCTCTCAATATTTTTTTTGTTTTCGGCACTTGGGCTCCAGGTTGACGCGAGGTCTTGCCGTTCTTTTTCGTAAATCCGTATGAGATCTAAATACGCTATTTTTTTAAACTTGGTTTTAACTATGTTCTTTTCGGGTTTCGAGATGAACACTTTTTCTTCAATGACCTTGGTTGGACTTCGCTTTTGAGAAAGCGATGGTGCATTCGCTTTTTGAGGGAAGTCCGAGCAAGAAATAGTGAAGAGAATAAGGAAAAGAGAAAATCGCATAATAAACCTGTGTAGAGGTTTACTATAAACGTAGAAAACTCGGAAAAGATCTAGAAAGTCTATTCAGGTCCGCCGTCGGTAATTTGCCACATTTTATTGGTAATGAGAGACTGTCGTGCAACGGCTCCCGCTGGCGAATATTTGCTATTTCCGCCATCAAATTTGATGCCATTATTAATGAACGCTTGTCCAGCCCAAGTGATAAGTATCGCATCATAATTGGCGGTAGATAGCTTGACATTGTCAAACATTTTATCCATCGATGTAGCGCTGAATAAACGCCACGCACTCAAGTCTTGATCAAAAGATGCCGCGTTCGAAAACATAAAATTAAAGCGTCGTACATTTTGAACCTTCCAAGAACTGATGTCTTGGTTAAAAGCTTGGGCACCATTAAACATTCCGAATGTGCTATTTAGACGCGTAAAGTTCCATCCTCCGATATTTTGATTAAACTTTCCCGCGTTCCGAAACATGACATTGGTCGCACTCACTTGGCTAACATCCCAACTCGATAGGTCTTGATTGAAATAGGTTGCGCCGTCGAACACGCTGTCCATCGCCCTAACTTTTCCTACTTTCCAATTATTTAGCGGGGAGTCAAAAGCCTTTGCGCCCGAAAAAACGCGACTCATGCGGACCAGTGACTCTGTATTCCAATCCCCCACCTTTTGATTGAAGAGCGCATTTTGATCAAACATAGATCGGATGTCTTCAACCTTACGCATATCCCAACCGGAGATGTCTTGGTTAAAGGTCGTTCGGTGAAACATATTCGCCATGGTAGTAACTTTACTTACATTCCAATTTCCGATCGCTTTGTCGAAGACACTTTCCTTAAACATCTTACTCATATCGGTGACTTCTTTGGGTACCCAAGAATCGAGCTCTTGATTGAATGCTTTGTTCTCCATAAACATTCCTTCCATCGTGGTCACACTACTTACATCCCAATTTGAAATGTTTTGATTAAAATCTCCTCCGGAAAAAGTATGAGACATGTTCGTAACCTTGTTTACTTTCCATCGGTCGAGCGCCTGGTTGTATCCACTTAGTCCAAAGGTATATGATAAATTTGTCACCTTCTGTGTATTCCAATCGTTCAACGGTTGGTTGAAGGCAGGCGTCGAATAGAACATCCGACTCATGTTCTCGACATTACTGAGATCCCAATTGCCAATTTCACCATTAAAGCGATTTGCAAAAGCAAACATTCGGGATGTATTCGTAACTTGAGAAAGATCCGGTGCACCAATAATTTCCGTTAAGAAGTTACAACCATAGAAAGCTCTTTCCATCGTCCGCCATTTCGTCTGGCTCCATTGTTTAAGCTTAATTACTTTTGGTGCACTGTTTTCTGGCGGATTCATTTTACCCATACCCGGCTTCGATTTTTCTTTAAACGAGATTTGTGGATAAACGCCTGCTATCGAAACTACGTAAGTACCGTGTTGGTCATATTCACATTTATAACCCTCGCTTTGATTCATGGCTTCAAAAATCCCATCATCGTTGCAATCAACATGGAAATCGTAACCTTCATCGATGGTACCTACATAAAAGATGGGGTCTGGAAAACTTCCATCTTCTAGGGGTATGGTATCTGTTTTTATTTCAAACTTTAGTCGAGGGTGAAAGGATTGATTGTCCAATGGATCCGTGCCATCGAGTTTTTCGCCAGAGTTATCGACTCCATCACCATCATCATCGTTATTCGGATTCGCATTCTCGGCATCATCTTGATCGCTTACTCCATCGTTGTCTTCGTCAACATTTGACGATTCAAGCGCATCGATTTTACCGTCGCCATCTGAATCAGTCGTCCCTTCCGCTTTATCGTTTTTACCATCTTCGTCTGTATCCGGATTGAGAGGGTTCGTTCCATTTGTATCTTCTTCCTCATCGGTGAGCCCGTCGTTATCATCATCGTCATCTCGTACATCCGAGAGTCCATCCCCATCGCTATCCAACTCGACCGTGATCGTCACTTTCGCTTTAGTCGTATTCCCTAAAGTATCTTGGACCGAGTAACTAAGTGTATCCTCACCGACATAATCTTTCTCTGGCTGATAAGTCACTTCACCGGAAACGGGATCTACTGTTGTTTTTCCGTGACTCACGTCTTCGTCTATTTTTACTGTAGTTTTATCTATCTCGCCGACATCGTTGGCGAGTGGGTCCATAAGCAGGACCTGGTTTTCGGCGGTGTGAAAATCATCATTTTTCGCTGTAGGTCCCTGATTATTCGAACCGTGATTCGTGTTATTGGTCGTTCCATTATTGGTATTTGTTCCATTATTGGTATTTGTCGCGTTATTGGTTTGCGATTGGTTATTTTTGGAACTTGTGGAATCGCCGCAAGAAAGGGCGAGCGCAAGAATACAACTTAAACAAGTTAAAGATTTCATAGGACCTCAAGTTTTTGGAATACTGCTCTAAAAATTTTAGCGCGCAACCAAAAATAAATAAAGAAAATTCTTATAAGTCCCTATAATTATGAGTAAATATTTATGATCTCGAAAATCAAAATAATCGTGGGTGTGAGAAAAAGCAGCGCTTCTAAAACTCGGAATTGAAAAAAATCTTCCTTTTGGGTTTTGTGAGTCGTATCGGTATAAAGAATGGAGGCTGATAGAACTAATCCCATCGGGATGGAAACCATAAAAACAAAGGTATCGAAACTGACGGAGCTTGAACCGCCACCACAACACCCAAGATCGATAAAGACATTGAAGAGAACGGTAAAAAACCAAAGAGGAAGCCAAAACAAAACATAAGTGAAGACCAACACTGGGTTAAGTAATTTCAACCATGTCGCGACACCGATCAACAAACTTTTTGAGCGAATCATAAGAACTCTCGTTAGGTTGATTTCGTTAATCGCAATTATGGTGCCATGTTTTTGGGCCCGATTAGGTATTGAGGTTACAATATTAGGGGTAGGACTTATCCAAACCCCAGGTCAATCATCCAATTTGACATCTTTTGCCATTACATAAAAATCGGATACCTAGAACATATGTCGTCCTTCGATATAAAAATCACTCCCTTCTTTACTTCGGCCGTAGTCAAATCGAAAAAAGAACGCATCTTTCCACGTTATATTGACGCCGCCTCCGTAAGAGGGATGTAAATTACCCACTCCCACGATTTTTGAGACATCGCTAAACGCAACTACACCCATTTTATAATGTTCATAAAAGGGCGCGAAATAGTATCGGATTTCTGAATTCGATAGCAATTTTGTCGAACCAGCAAAACGATTTTCAGCGAATCCCCTTTGAGAAAAAACGCCGCCTATCCCACGAAATGTTCGGATGCCTCCGATGCGGCTTTTCGCGCTCATGGGAACCTTGCCGTGAAGACTTTCGAACATGAAGCGTTGTGCAAAAACGAGTGGATCAATAAAAGAAAAGTATGAGGAAAGTTGGGCTCCAAAACCGGCCCAAGTATGTCGGCTTAGGGGAGATGCAGTTCCCTTTAAGTACCCTTCAAAGTGGATCCCTTTTCTTGGCGTGAAAGGTTGGTCTGTTCGATTTATACCTGCGGATACTATGCCCACGATATTACGATCGCCGTCAAAACCTAAGGGAGCATCTTTTTCCAAAAGGCTTCTTTCGTCGAATTTCGTAAAGGACAATCGAGCCTTGAGGCCACCACCCCAGAAGAGCCCCACAGTGTTCTCTTGACTTAGAAAAATTTCCATCGAAGGTTCGATCAGCTCATATTGATAATGTTCTTTACTATTTAAGACTTGGGTTTTCCCGAACCAGTTTGCATCGTCAATTTTTTTAAATTCAAGCTGAGTATAAAGATGCCAAGTCTCAAAGAGTTTGGGAGCGTCGAAAATCACCCGGTGCTGTTGCCGATGTGTAGTGGAATAAGTGAAGTTTGCACGTAATTCCCAAACGAAAGGGAGCACTTCTTCGCCGTAATCGATGATTGATACTTGTCCACCAAAGGCGATGCCGGAATCTGAATTTCCTTCAATTGTCGGAAACGCGATCCAGTCGATTCCCTTGTGCTTCTCTTGGGCCCAAACTATTTGGGGAAGGAATAGGATTGCAAGGAAAAGAATTTTACGGGACATTGTGGAGAACAAAAGCGAGACCAAAAATTGAACGATGATAAAACAAAAGAATTGAGCGAAAAAGAATACGAGGTCACACAGTGTGGTGGAACCGAAGCCCCTTTTAGCGGAAAATATTGGGATCATAAAGAAGACGGAACCTATAATTGTGTATGTTGCGGCGAGGCCCTTTTTCAATCAGATACTAAATATGATTCGGGATCGGGCTGGCCATCTTTTTTTGATGCTTCTCAAGAATCTATTGAAGAAAAAGAGGACTTTAAACTGGGCGTAAAGCGTACCGAAATCCAATGTAAAAAGTGTGGTGCGCACCTTGGTCACCTTTTTCCAGATGGTCCCCAAGAGGAAACAGGACTTAGATATTGCGTTAATTCTGCCTCATTAGATTTTTCTTCTGAAGGGGAGAAGTAAGTGAAAGATCTTTTAATGATACCCGGTCCAGTAGAGCTTTCACCTCAAGTCGTGGAAGCTCTTTCTTTACCCATTGCCTCCCACGTTTCTCCTACCGTGATCGAAGCGCATTCTTGTGTGCTCGATAACATGAGGAAGGTTTGGCTCGCCGGTGATAACACCCAGCCTTTTGTGATCGCGGGTTCGGGTACGATTGCAATGGAGATGGCGTTACTCAATACCTGCCAACCTAACGATCGCGTGATTGTGATGAACTCTGGATATTTCGGGGATCGGATGGAGAAAATGTTACGCCGATTAGGCGTCCATGTGGTTTCCATTAAAGCCGAAAAAATAGGTGCTCATCCAAGACTTGAAGGTTTAGAGACCACGCTTTCATCGGGTGAATTCAAAGCCGTTTTTGGAACCCACGTCGATACTTCTACCGGCGTTCGTTTAGATGTAGAGTCGGTTGCCAAGCTTGCAACAAAGTACAACGCTTTATCTATTTTTGACGGTGTATGTGCGACTGCTGGTGAAGTTTTTAGGATGAAAGATTGGGGTGCTGATGTTTATTATACGGCGTCGCAGAAAGCGATTGGCCTACCCCCAGGTTTGGCTTTGATGGTGGTGAGTGAGGCCGCAATGAAAGCGCGGAAAACGATGTCTTACGATCCGCCTTTGAGCTTAGATTGGTTAGAGTGGCTCCCTATTATGGAAGCCTACGAAAATCGTAAAAAGAGTTACTTTTCTACACCTGCAACATCTTTGATTCTTGCTTTAGATGTATCTCTGAAAGAGATACTTTCTTTAGGAATGGAGGAGGTATTTTTAGCCCACGAAAAGGCGGCTCAAGACTTTCGTGCTATTTTTAAAGAAGCGGGATTATCCTTGGTTCCCGAAAGCGGGCTCGCTGCCAATACTTTAAGTGCGGTATATTTTGGGAATTATCCAGAGATGATTTCACTTCTTAAAAAGGAGGGAATTATTATCGCGGGCGGTTTGCATCCCAAGATAAAAGGTGAGTATTTTAGAATAGGACATATGGGATATAGTGTTCGAAGTGGCGATCATCTTGAATCTTGTTTTAATGCCCTAAATCGAGTGCTGAAGAAGGAATAAAGGTAAATCAGTATGAGGATTTGATTTTGGAATGACAAAACTTAGTAAAAAAAGAGAAATGCGGTTTATTCCAAAATTTTCTCAATATTTGATCTATATCACGAGGTTTATCGATTTTTCCGCAAACGTGGTCGGAGTCCTCGGTATTTTTATCGCTTTCCTACTATTTCTCGCTATTACACTAAGTACAGGGAGCATTTTCGTAGCAGGTTTCGTGTCCACCATTTTTTTGCGATCGGTTTGGGCTTCTTTTTCATGTCCAAATGCATCCTCGCTTTGGTCGAAAGAACCTTGCGAACCAATAGAGAACTATTGTCAGTTCTTGACGAGGAATACGACGAGGTGATTTTCAGCGATCCCGAAATAAGCCTGGATTTTAATGCAAATATCGAAAGTGCGATTGTACATGAAGAGGCAAACACGAAGATGAAAAGAAAATGAAAAAGACGTGGTCGAAAAGCAAGAAATTTCCATTAGCGCCCGCCACAAGGAATTTGATCTATCTCGCACATACGATCCATTTTTTCGCTTTTATTTTTGGTCTATTTTTTCTTTTGTCTTGTTCCGACAATAGCTCCTAATTTTTATTCGTCGTTGCTAAAACTGGACATTGTCGCGGGCATAAGTGCTCGTAATTCTCCGGCCCGGCTTCTTGCCAAGGGCAGAACCAGACCGTTGCTAAGTGTGAGCTGAAAGGTACCGGCTCCCCAAGGGGCGATCTTTGTAACCTTGTCTATGCGAACAATAAACCCTCTGTGACATCGATAAAAAAGCTCAGGATCTAAACTCGTTTCCAAAAATTTTAAACTAAAATCGGTTACAAAATTCTCATTTTCAACATGTGCCAGAACCACACCTTCTTCGGACTCGAAGGCGAAAATATCTCTAACAGGGACGACATGATAGACGCCGCGGTGTTCAACGGAAATTCGAGTTAGTTTTTTGGGCTCATTGTCTTTTTCGGGGTCACTTTTTTTAGAGGTATAAAGCTTTTTTGCTTTTGTTATTGCACGTTGTAGGCGTTCCAGTCTCACCGGCTTTAAAAGATAATCGATAGCATTGATCTCAAAGGCATTCACGGCTTTTTCCTGATACGCAGTGACGAAGATAAGCCCCGGGGGCGTTTTCTTGGACTCCTTTTGACGGTCATGAAGAAGTTCTCCAAGGCGCATTCCGTCCAGTCCCGGCATCTCTATATCCAGAAATATGACGTCAACATTATGCTCTTCTAGAAAGTTCAAGGCTTCTTTGGAAGACGCCACTGCACCCAATACTTCAACATCGCATTGTGAAAGCAACCAGCTTAGTTCTTCCCTTGCTGGGAGTTCATCGTCTACCACTAAAACTCTCATACAACCTCCTCTAAACGCCGACGAGCTTCGTCTACCAATTTCTTTTGAACTTCTGGAAAGATTTCGATGGAAGCTTCGGTTCCACCGTCAATACTTTGGATGACAAAAACTGCACGTCCAGAGTAAAATCTTTCTAATCGATCTCTTACATTCTTGAGTCCAACTCCGCCCGAAGACGAAGAAGGCGAATGTTTTTTATAACCAGGACCATTGTCAACAACGCGGATTGAAAAATGATTTTTGGATTTCACCTTCGCGTGGATTTCAACGTTAACTTTCCCATCCACACTTCCGTATCGTATTGCGTTTTCAACAAGAGGTTGAAGTAGAAGTGGAGGTACGCGTAGAGATTGTAAACTCTCATCCTTTTCCAGATCGACGGAAAAAGACAAACCTTCCCCAAATCGAGCACGCTCGAGATCTACATATTTAGTAATCTGGTTTAGTTCTTCTTCAAGAGTTGTTTGGTCGCTTTCCGTAGCAAGCGTATAGCGAAGAAACTCCGAAAGGTCCAAGGTTAGACTGCGTGCTCTAACCGGATTAGTACGGATTAAGTAGGATAAGGTATTGAGAATATTAAAGAGAAAATGGGGTTTAACTTGGTATTGTAGTGCTTCGAGTTGGGCACTTCGAACTTGGTCTTTAGAATCTTTTGCGGATTCGCGCGCCCGTTCGAGTTCGCCCACAATGTTAAGCACGCCCATGAAGAGGACCGCGCCGATTACATTTGCTGCAATTTTTGCTGAATGTAGAAGTAGGTTGGAAGCGTGCATAGATGCCGTTTCGAAATCTACCACTGCGACGATTCCGCCAACGACAAAATGGTAGGCGAGTTGAACTATCAATGCGCCTAAGGCCGTGGCGACGAGATTGGTCCCATATTTTCGAGACCAAAGCCCACTTAAAGTACCTACCAAAACGCTCGCCAATAACGCGTACAATACAAGGTCTGAACCCGGCGTGCTTAACGCGTAAGATATACCAGCGGCGAGCCCGACGACGGCGCCAACCACCCATCCCCCCAAAATCCCGGCAACAATAACGCCAACCATACGCACATTAAATCGAAACCCTTCAACCTCCAATCCAAGAAAGGTACCCCAAACTGCAAGTCCCCCCAAAAGTAGAATAAGAAAAAGCCGACGTCGAACAGACGCTTTAGTACCGGCTTCGCCCAACCAAACACCGGCCGGTCGAATCATGACCAGAAGTAGAACTGCCGCAACAAGCACGGAGACTTTTTCTAATAGCTTTATGACGAGGACAAGTGCTTCCATGCAACCTAAGGTAGAAGGGTTTACTAATTAATATGCGTTTTTGCCCAATCAACAAGAGCCGGCAACTGAATTTTTTCGAGCTTTCCTTTATCGAAATTTCCCGTCCCGTGCTTTCCACCTTCAAGGGTCAGAATTTTCCAGTTTTTTGAGAAAGCTTTGTAGGTGTTAGTCCAGGTTTCTTCCAAGGGATGAACGATAAGAAGAGGCATTTTCTCTAGTAAGCTTTTATTTGCAGCTACCGTATTTTGGGTTTCTGTATATCCGCCGGGTGATAACCAAGCGAGAGCTTTGGGATCAGGAAGGGTTTTATCCGTTCGCTTCACGGTATAATCCATAACAGCTGTCGTACCGTTGCTCGCGCCGATGATGAATAATTTTTTGGGATCAGAAGTACATTTTCTGTCTGGTGAAATAAGGTAACTCACTGCCGCTTCGACATCTTTATGACCCTGTGGACCATAAGCTTCTTTGGGATTTCCTTCAGACTCTCCGGCGCCTCGTCGATCTACATTGAGCACCGCGAACCCAAGTTCTGAGAACGCCTCCCTCACGCGAAGAGGATATCCCTTTCTATCATTGGAAGGGGGAACCATGTGTAAAAGTATTACCGCTCCGATGTTCTTCGTTTTTGGCGGATGGTAATCTGCGGCGAGTTTCACACTATCTGAGGTGAGAAAGATGACGGTGCGAGGTTTTCCACATTCATTATTCCCAAGGTCTTTTGAGGTGTCTTTATCTGTCGCATCATAGAATAACCCACCAGTATCTCTCACATCTTTTGAAAGGTCTTTTTTAGCGGAAGCGTCAGAGGTATCCGTTATGAGAGCATCTTTTGAGCTCCCCATGTCGTCCTGTTTTGCAGTTTCGGAAGAACATGCACCAAGTAGCGACAAGAGGGTGATAATTAGGAAATACTTCATGGTCATCTCTTCAAGAAAGTGGGTCTATAGTTTTTACCGGTTTCATAGTACTAAATAGGAGATAAGACATAAACCTGGAATTATAAAATGAAAATTAGCTTATTCCTCCTCTGTTTGACTGCTGTTTCATGCAGTGCACCCCAAAAAAGGATTATTGTTGTGCCCAATAAAACGACTAATGAACTTCCTACACCTCCTGTTGCTGAGAAAATCCCTGTCAAATCGGAGACGCATGGTGATCTCCGGATCGATGATTATGGCTGGATGAGAGATAAAACGAATCCCAAAGTTATTGCGTACCTTGAAACGGAGAATGCGTTTACGAAAGCGATGACGAAGAAAAACGATGAGCTTTCCAAAACTATTTTTGAAGAAATGAAAGGAAGAATTAAAGAGACCGATGAAACGCCGCCCTATGAGGATGGTGATTATCTCTATTATCATCGTACCGTTGAGGGACTAAATTATCCGATTCACTGTCGAAAGAAGAACAAGGAGGGAGCTCTTGAGGAGATTCTTATCGACGAAAATAAGCTCGCCAAGGGGCATGAGTATTTTGAGATCGGTGTTTTCGAAGTTTCGCCCAATCATAAAATTTTAGCCTATTCCGTGGATATATTGGGAAATGAACGATTTACTTTAAAGTTCAGAAATTTAGAAACGAATAAGGACTATGACTATGAGATTAAGGATACCTACTATTCGTTAGTTTGGTCTAACGATAATAAGACGGTTTACTATGATAGAGTCGATAAAGCATCGCGTCCTTTTCGAGCTTTCAAACACGAACTCACATCGGATCCTAAAAAAGATACCCTTGTATTTGAAGAAAAAGACGAACGTTTTTTCTTATCTTTAGAAAAAAGTCGGAGCAATCAATATATTTTTGTGCAACTCGCAAGTGCCGAAACATCGGAGTATCATTGGATTAATGCTAACGATGCCTCGTCGAATCCAGTGCTTTTTGCAGCGCGAAAACAAAAAGAAGAATACTACATTACCCATCAGAATGACGCATTTTATATCGTTACCAATGACAAGGCTGTAAATTTTAAGGTCATGAAAACGGGACTAAAAAAGACCCAAAGAGAGCACTGGACCGAGGTTCTTGCGGAGCGAGAAGACGCGCAAATTGTTGCAATAAGCGCGTTCAAAGAATTTCTGATTATCTCAGAACGTTACAAAGGTGTTCCTCGTCTTGTGGTAACGAAAGACTTCAAAACCCAAAAAGCGATAGCGCAACCCGAACCGGTTTATGATGCTTATTTAGTAAACAACTATAACTATTCTACGGATACTATTCGTTTCCGCTATACATCTTTGGTGACTCCGCGATCGACCGTGGACTACAATATCCAGAGCGAAGAACGAACGCTTATTAAGGAGAAGTTTGTAAAAAATTACAAACGGGATCTTTATGTTTCGGAACGCATAATGGCGACCGCAAACGATGGAACCTTGATTCCCGTTTCGATTGTTTATCGTCGAGATCTAAAACAAGGAACGATGCCTACCTTATTGGTGGGATATGGTTCTTATGGGGCAAGCTATGATCCCTATTTTTCTTCAGCTCGTATTTCCCTGCTTGATCGCGGCGTGGTGTTTGCCATTGCACATATTCGAGGTGGTGGAGAAATGGGAAGGAGTTGGTATTTGGATGGGAAGTATCTGAAGAAGAAAAACACATTTACGGATTTTATCAACGTAGCTGAACATCTTGTAAAAGAGGGTTATACCGATTCTACGAAACTCGCGATTAGCGGAAGAAGCGCGGGTGGTTTGTTAATGGGGGCGGTTGCCAATATGCGCCCTGATCTTTTCAAAGCTGTGATTGCCGGAGTCCCTTTTGTGGATGTGATTAACACCATGCTTGATGAAAGCATTCCACTCACCGTTACAGAATGGGAAGAATGGGGAAATCCAAACAAGAAAGAATTCTATGAGTACATGAAAAGTTATGCGCCCTATGAAAATGTTGAGAAAAAAGAGTATCCGAATATGCTGGTGACTGCAGGATTAAACGATCCAAGAGTGGCGTATTGGGAGCCCGCAAAATGGGTAGCTAAACTTCGAGAAATGAAAACCGATAACCATGTTTTATTGTTGAAGACAAATATGGGTGCAGGGCACGGCGGAGCATCAGGACGTTATGATTATCTGAAAGAAATCGCGTTTGAGTACGCCTTTATATTGGACATGATTAACAATTGAGTTTGTTGAAATGAGACACACCTTCGTCACTAAAAGAACCCATTCAGAAACCTAAAACCCAATAAAAAACCACCTTATCAACCGCCTTTAAGTGTTTGAATATACACGTTTATTAAGGGATGTCTGAAACTAAAATCGGCTGCGTCCGAAAAGGCAATGAAGATAGGTGCTCACATCCCGGGTTGATCATTTGTCTTTGGTTGGGTTTTTAGAAAAAATTATACCTGCGAGGGGTACAAGTTATGAGAAACTTAAAAAGATTCGAATGTAAATTCGAATTATTAAATCGCAGTTCTTTTCAAACTTCTTTTAGAAGTGAGAAGGGAACGAAAAGGGAGCTTCAAAAATCTCAGATCGCGGTAGCGGTCGTAAATCGAAAGGACGGGCGGACGATGTAAATAATATTTGCAAACTCTGCTCGTTCTTTTCGGTTTACTTTTAAATCATTTTATCGGTCGAGCGCGATCGAGGCGCACTTTTGTAGCTACACGATGGTCTGCCTTCCTTCCTTCCTTCCTCCGTCGGCCAGCCAACCAACCTTAAAGTGTTAAAATCTTAAAATCTGACTGATTTACGAGATCATGAATTGCGTTAGCTTCTTCAACAGCACTGTAGTTTCCGAAATCCAAGAAGATCGTTATCGTGCAGTTTGGAGAATAAAAAATCCGTAACTCTTTCCTTACCTTTTGAAGCATTCTCAACTAAACACGTCCTAGAGTAGTATCGTTGGGAGTAATTGTGAAAAATATATTTAGTTTGTTGATTCTTTGTTCGCTTGCTTTCTCTGGATGTACAGAAGCAAACTTGGGATATGTTGCAGATCCTTCATTGCCTGGTGAATGTCGTGCAGGAAGGGAAGTCACAGAGAACTACGATAGCTTTGAGCAGTCCGATCTTCTTGATATCCTTTTCGTGGTTGATGCTTCGGGTGAATCGGACGCAATGCTGAAACTACTTCGGCAAGGTATTCCGTTCTTTTTAGAAACCCTGGAAGCCAAAGAAGTTCATGTAAGAACGGCAGTGGCAACTACTTCTAAAAACTCGAAAATTCAAAAAGGTGAAGGTTGTTCGGCTAAAATAGTGGATAGCTTAGAGACCGAAAGTTGGAAGGAAGCCTCGGCATGTAATATAGGCCAAAAACTCATTGATGATGAAGCAGATGAACCTCTTTTGGTTGCTCGTAACCTTCTCGGCGATGGGTTTTGGAGAAAGCGTTCAAAACGCCTTGTCATCATTGTTGGACGAGATGACGATTGTTCTGATGGCGGAGTGGGTGGAGATAAACCTAGAGAAAGCTGCTTAAATGCAAAACGTTTGGATATAAACGATGTTGCTAAGGCATTTTCGAAAAGCGTAACCTCGCCAGAGGGAATAACCTTAGCTGTGATTGCAGGGCCAGCTTCGGAAGTAAAAGATGGTCGTCCAGTTTGTAATTCGAGCATTGGTTCTGTGTATGCCGCTAATCGTCTTCAAGCACTAACGGCGGTAATGGGTGACAACGCGATTTTTCAAAACTTATGCTCAAATGATCTCTCGCTTCCTCTCAATAATATTGCCCAACACATGTTAAATTTAGGCGTGACTTTGTGTGCAAGCCAAACTATGGCCCACGAACCGATTCGAGTAGTTGATGGTGAAGACACGATTCTACCTGTAGGTAAAGACGGTTTTATTTATCTCGCCGATCAAAGTTTGTGTAAAAATGGAGCATTACTGTTTGATCATAGTAGCTCAAGAGCGTTAGAAGAGGTAAAAGTAACTTATTGTGCATTATGAGGTCCTGAATTGGGTAAAAAGAAAACGTCTATTTTCGAAAATCTATCTCCTGCGATGGACCACCCGCCTTCAGATATTCAACATATAACGGGGTTTTTTAATGCTGAGGATGGGACAGATCTTTTTTGGCATACCTGGGCTTCTGAAAAACCTAAAGGTCTTGTAACTTTGGTGCACGGATTTGGTGAGTACGCCGCCCGTTATCATCATTTCGCGTCAGCTTTGGCTCGTGCGGGGTTTGCTGTATTTGCTTTTGATTGCCGTGGTCATGGTCGTAGTGGCGGAAAGCGTGCTTTTATCCAAAAATTCTCTAAATTTGTAAGTGATCTCGAACTCGCGGTGAAAGAAAGCAAAACGCATTTCCCTGATCTTCCCCAGCATATTTTTGGTCATAGTAATGGTGGACTTATTGCTGTGTATCACGCATCCACGTCAAAACAGGCAGAGGAAATTTCCTCGTATGTGTTTACGAGTCCCTTTCTTGGATTCAAATTGGAAGTACCTGCAGCTAAGGCAATGGCAGGGAATCTTCTAAGCAAAATATATCCTAGCGTGGCTTTACCTACCGATCTTGACGCAAAGTGGATCACACGTAGTGAAAATGTGGTGAAAAAATACCGTGAAGATCCACTTGTTTTAAAAATTGCCACGGCGAGGTGGTTTACTGAGACTAAAAAAGCTCAAGCGGAACTTGTGGAACTCGTTGACGAGTTTACTTGTCCCTCGTTTTGGTTGGTCGCACAATCTGATGAAATTGCATCGGCGTCGGCTTCTGAACGTATTTTTGCGGCAACGCATAGCAAGGGTGGGCGTATTGAACTGTTACCTGAACATTTTCATGAAGTCTTGAATGAACCTGACTGGGAAAAACATGCACAAAATATCATTGATTGGTATGGAGAACATCAATGAGACAATTTATGGTTTTTTCGTTATTCATCGGGATTTTTTGGGCAGGATGTGAAGATGCTGAGAAAAGTTTTTCGTCTGTAGAACGAAAGAAGGTGGTTGAGATTTTTGAGTATGGTGTTAAATCCGAGGATGCTTTTGTTCGCGCAGAGACGCTCCGTGTTGCAGCTCTGGTCAACGATCCTGAGGTATTAAAATTAGGTGTGGGGCTTGAGAAAGATCCAAGTTCGATGGTCCAATTGATCGCCCTTCGTGTCCTTCTCAAAACCAAACACGAGTCTGCTCGAAGCTTTGCATTAAATGGATTTTCTAAGGGAAAAGAAGATGAAAGACGAGCTATATTGGAGTCCGCTTTTGAACTGGGTGATGAGGCATTGACTGCGGAATTAAGTGCTCGAGCGTTTCGAAGTAAGAACATGAACGTGAAACGGATCGCGTTCGAAAAAGGTTATCTATCTCGGATCGACAAGGCTCTGGCCTCAAAAGATCTTAAAACTTTAGAAAAAACTCTACTTCCCGATCTTGGACGTTTCGTAACAGAACGTGATCCCGTACTTGCGTCTTTGGCATTACGAAAACTGGTGCAAGCAGGCCAACCTGAGAGAGCCGATCTTTTGATTCGAGAAGTGCTCAATGGAAAAGCGGATCCCGGCGAAAGGCTCACCGCTGCGATCATTCTTTCCAAGGCACAAATCTCACAAGCTGATGATGCTTTTCGAGCGCTTCTTGATCAACATGATAAGTCCCTGGTTGATACCAAATTATCCGTTCCCACACAGATTATTCCCCCCAAAATATTGAAATGGGCGATCTTGGGTTTAGCCGCTCACGGGGATGAAGAGGCTATAGAACGTGCTAATAAATACCGTGTGAAAACGGACCTCAAAACGTCAATCGAAGTTCTTGAATCCTTTGCGCATAATCCACACCCAAGTGCTGCGATTTCTCTCAAAAATGCAATGAACGATGCACGCACTAAAGTGCGCCGGCGCGTTATCGAGCTTTATGTTCAACGAAAAGATGCAGATCCAAGGGCTCTAGCGAATGCTCTTAATGGAGCAGATCAAGAAACAAGTGTCCGAATTTTCAGAGCTCTTATCGATCGTTTCGCTAAACAAACCATTCCCCTTCTAGAAAAACGCTTACAAAGAAGCAGCGAAGTGGATCAAACACTAAAGCTGCTTTGTGATGTTATTTCTAAAGAAAAAGATGCCACAAGAATATTGGTTCCCCTTAAAGCCGTTTTAGATAAAATTGCTCATGAGAAGAAAGACACACGTTCTCAGCAAGCGAAGTATCTTTCATCGATATCTTCGATTAAGTCCCCTGAAACTTTTGAGGTTTTAGAATCCTTTTCAGATACATCGCTATACGGTTATTTAGAGTTTGCTCTACGAGAGGCACCTGAAACGCATCAAGAAGTGTTCAAAAAATATTTTTATAACGATTTATTTGCGATACGTTTGATATCCGCTGCAGGCCTACTTTCCACACCTAAGTGAAAATGGATCATATGCAACCACCTAGTGGTCACTGTGCTCGCCATTAAATGACCACGTATTCATAAATACCCGATTTTTGCGGTATAGAAATTAGTATTTGTTTTGGCACCTTTTTTGCAATCCTTTAAGCATAAGTATGAATAAGTGGAGCACAGAAATGAAAATAAAGAATTTACTCACCATCGCACTCGCATCGACCCTGTTTGCTGCATGTGGAGATCAAACAGAAGAAGCGACCAAACTAAGAGTTGAGCAAAGCGATTTTGTGAAAGGTGAGAATGGTAAACCGGATTCAAGTGTCCAGGCTATCTTTTTGGATATGGCTTTTAGTGGAACTTTGATCAGTGATTCTCGTTTCAATGTGAACGGCCAAATCGAAGATCAACTTCTTTTCACAATTGGGCACCTTAACCAACATCGTTCAATCGGTAGACTTGATAAATTGATTCTTTCAAATGTGCAGACGAGCTCAGAGAACGGTCGAACACGTATCAATTACGATGCGATTCTTCCTGTAGCTTGGGGAAAGAGGAGCGATGTTCCTACCACCTATACTTTTAAAATTCCGGTAGATATGTCGCGAACTGCACAAGACGCGTTCACTGAAAAGTACAGCCATGATTGTGTCGACTTTAGCGCTCATAACGTGGATACGAGTTCGATGTGGTATTACTACCGTGCTAGCGTTAGAAATTGTGACCTCGATGATAATGACGTTTATACCGTAGATGCGACGGTAAGTGTGAGCCAGATCAACACCACTGGTAAGTATCCTGAATACGATAAAATCTATCAAGATAATGTTCTGAATGTGGTGGCCATTTTTGGTAAGTATGAAGACGGTTCGACCACATCTTCAGATGCAGGTATCGCGGCTTACAATCGTTTTGTTAAGAAGCTTCACCGTGAACTTCGAAACACTGACGCGCTAATCGAGCCTTTGGATAAGAATCCAGGTGTAGATCATCCAGAAGTTAATGCCACGCTTACACTTGGTGATGGAAAGTCGATGAAACTTACAGCTTTACTTGTCGATAATGTAAGAACTGCGGGAAGAGATTTTAACCACCGATACGAAGAGCTTTCTTCAAAAGCAGATTTGATTGCTTACCATGGCCATGCTGGTTTGGGCGCGAATATTCGCGCTTTGGCTCAGAAAGGAAATTGGGTTGCAGGTCAATACGCCGTGGTTTTCATGAACGGTTGTGACACTTATGCCTATGTAGATAATGCTCTAAATGACGCTCATGCTCGAGTGAATTCCGATGATCCCTTGGGAACCAAATATGTAGATATCGTAACAAATGCAATGCCTTCCTACTTCCGACAAATGGACAAAAGCATGATGGCACTTGTGAAAGGATTGATGAAATATGACGATCCACAAACCTACGAGCAAATGTTCCGCGGAATCGATTCTTCTCAAGTTGTGCTTGTGTCAGGTGAAGAAGACAACACTTTTGTTCCTGGAGGAAGTACTGGGAATGCAGATAACGATTGGAAGGGAATGACCGATAGCGATTCGCTTGTAAGAGGTAAAAACAAAACCTACCAAACTCCGGTTTTAGCCGCTGGAACTTATGAATTCTCGATCACTGGATCTGGCGATGCTGACCTTTACTTAAAGTTGGGTTCGGTTCCGACCAAAACCAACTATGATTGTCGTCCCTACAAAAACGGTTCCTCAGAAAAATGTCGTGTAGAACTCGCCGGTCCTGGCGTTATTCATGTGATGATTGATGCCTATAGCACCACTGATTATGCGCTTGTAGGAGAGAAAATCGGCGGAGGAAATAACGTCGCAGTGGTAACGAAAACGCTTTCCCCGAACGAAGCGATTCCTGATAACGACCCCTCAGGTATTTTTAGTACCATGCATTTTGACGATACCGGCGTGATTAAGAATGCACGTCTTGACGTTAATATCGAGCATACTTATCAAGGCGATATTACCATTACATTGACTAAAGGGACTGAAAGTGTGGAGGTTTATAAAGGCGAGAGTTCGCAAGCCAACGTGATTCTAAACGGAAAGTCTTTGACTTTCTTAAAGGGAAAAACGATTAACGAAGGTGATGGTGATTATGTGCTTCATGTCGTTGATGATGCACGGGTAGATACTGGTACTTTGATTACATGGTCGCTTCATTTCGAAGTAGAATAGTTTAAAAAGTTCGCCTTTACCTACGATTCTATTCAGAACCAAAAATCCTAAAATAATCTAATAATTACACCGCCATTCACAACTAAGGTGTAAACTAAATCCTCTGTGTGCGTGTAGGTAGAAAGTTTGGCGCGAAGGGAAATGGCAACATCCTCACCAACGTCATATTGGGTATCGAGATCCAGATAAATGACCCACCCAGGTTGGGGAAGAAACCCATCGTCTTGGTAGAGATCTGGACCCAAACCGAGAACCAAATCGAACTCACCTTCAGAGAATTCAGAGCCCAAAGAAAGGAAGGCGCCGGGGGCAATAACGAAGGGGTCTGTAGCACTAGGATCATCGGTAGGTTCGAATTCTTCAAGATCGCGATCTTGTAAGGTCAATGCAAAAAAAACGAATTCGGCAACGAAAAAAGCACCCCCACTCAGTTTCATTGATTTATCCCCGATTTGGATGGGGAAGGTTTTACCCAAGCGGACCATCGCAGGTTCGAGATAGGAGCCATATTGTAGGGGGGCATTCATCGATTCAAAAAAATTAAAAGGACTATTCGTATTGAGAACATCTTTTTGGATCGTATAGAAGAGGAAATCCAAGCCAGCAATCAACCCAGGTAGTCGAATATCAAGATAATCGTCGTCAGTTTTATAGCGTAGCCCTGTGTCAAAATAGAAAAAGGGGCGCCCTTGTTTGCTGCTGAAAAGACCAGAAGTGATAAACCCAAGCCGTAGACCCAACGTATTTCTGAGGGGAATAAGAGTGGGCGCAGGAGGAATATCATTAAAGTGAGGTTCTGCGCGGAGTATCGGCGCATAGAGTAAAACGAAAATAAAACAAAGGGCAAGGATCTTCATGGGGTGATGATTCCAAAAAGAAAGACGAACGTAAACGCTCGTCTTCCCTTTTTCTAACCGTAGCGCCGGTATTGAATGTTAACACTCTAATCCCTGGATATTCCAGGTGGGAATCATATTGTAACGAGCAGTAGTCCCTAATTTGGGCATTACTTTTCGGTACAAGGAACGAAACCCTTTTTCTAACTTACGGGGAAAAAGTGTTATATCTCACGCACGCCTCAGAAAGAATAAATGCAGTTTACTCTTTTATGAGGTTGAACTAAAGCGAAAAATGAAAACATCATTTTGTGGTGTTAGAGAAATGAACCAAACAGTGTTCAGAATTCAAACATCTATTATCTATCTAATCTATATTTTGTGTGCTTTTTAATTTACTTATTCTTTGTTAAGATTCTTAAAAATACAGAACCGGAATACTTGTGTATCGAATTTTTATTGCAACATGTGTTGTTTTTACTTGTGCTTGTCCAGGCTTCGGCAGCGAAACTGCGGACGAGGTAGAAAAGGTTCCCACCTTTGAAACAGACATTAAACCCATATTTGATCGTTTGTGCAACGAATGCCACGGCGCGACGCCGACTAAAGGCGGGGAAAGTTTTCCTATTCGTTACGATATCTGTGAAGATAGCGAAAAAGAAACGAAAAAAGGGAAAGTCAAAGTATTTGGTGCTAAATCTAAATCTGACCGAGTGAAAGTGCGGCAGTTAGAACAGAAAACGATGCCGCCGCCAAAATATCCGGAGCAACCTACTCCAGAGGATAATGCCATCATTGCTAAATGGATTGCTGAAGGTACACCGTGTAAAGCTAGCGATGTTAAAAATACGAATAACACAAATAGCAAAACAAATAACGCAACAACCACGAACAATAAAACGGCTGGAGTTAAGTTTCAACAGGTCGCAGATATTCTCCGTAAAGGTTGTGCTGAGGGCGGAGGAGTTTGTCACCAAAATAACTCTGGCGGATTGGAGTTTTCAAAAAGCATCACTAACGAGGGTTTAGCGGCGGTACTTCAGACCAAAAACAAGGACTCAAAGGCTTTTATTACGTCCAATGATCCTTCAAATAGCCGGATTTATATTCGGATGGTTGACACCAAGAATCCAATGCCTCCCACAGGTTTACTTGCTGCAGCCGATGCAAAAATCGTCGAAGATTGGATCAAAGCAGGGGCGAATTACAAATGAATATATTAGGTTATGATATGAAGTCTTTTTCGTCTTCACTTTTTCTCGTTGTCGTTCTTGTATGTACGATGACGGCGACTCGCGCGGATACGATTCCCTTATACACGATGTCTTCAGCTAATGAATGTGACACTTGTCACATTGAACCCATTGGTTGGATCAATCCTGATATGTCGGACCGTCGATGTACCTTGGATTGTTTGGGATGCCATGTATCAAATGCAGGTGGCGGCTTACGCTTAGCTGACGGCCAATTTTTTGGAAAAGAAGTGCTTCCGATGTATGGAACACGACCTTCCTCCTTCGCAGATCCCATGAAATATAGACCCAAAGGGTTTCCCACAGAAGGACGTTGGGATTGGACTGATGGCTGGCGAGGTTGGTGGCCCGGAAAAGTAAAACACACTACTATTAAAGAGCGTTATGGAGATATCAATCCCAAGCCGAAGTGGAATATTGGCGGCGATTTCCGAATGTCTTTCTTGGCGCAATCAGGGAATCCAGATAGTCCCTTCGTGTTTCCGATGCAAGCCGATTTATATTTTCTAAACGAGAGCGTTGCAGATCTTCAGCTCTATATCGCCGCAGGTTTACAAGGCCGCAAGAATATAGACGCTATTGGAGGCGCAGAATCCAAGATTGAAGATTATGTGGCTGTAAAAGAAGTATTTTTGAAGTACCGTTGGAAATACAATACTTGGTTTCGTGCTGGGAAATTTGTTCCCCGCTTCGGTTGGCGTACACCTGACCATACCGCTTTTACGCGGCAGGTCTTGGGATTCGACCAAAACTTTCAAGGTACAGGATTTGATCTAGGGTATAATCCCAATTATTTTTATGCCGATGCATCTTTATACTTCACAGGAATGGGTTGGCCTGGCGAAACGAATCCTCGTGGAATCGCAAGTACAGCCAATATTGGATTTCGCTCCTTTGGTTGGAACCTCGGTTCCAGCTTCCACTTTTTTGACCAAAACACCGCTCAAAATTCAACCGAAAATGATGGTGGTATTCGAACCTATACCTTGGGCCTAAACGGATCTTTGAACTTCAATCCTTTCATCTACTACGGCGAAATCGATGTTCGCACGAGCAGTGTGCCAGGGTCCGACGCAGATTCTGTATTGAGTTTAGTCGCACACCACGAGTTTAACTATACGATTATGCGTGGGCTTTATGGTAAATTTAAATACGATTATGGGGATTCGAATCTTTCCTTTCAAGACGATCATTCACATCGCGTGACTTTGGGTGCCGATATTCATCCTTATACTTTCGTTCATTTCGAACTTTTGTATCGTCTTGGATTCGGTCCAGTGAGTCCGCTTTTGGAATTTACGGACGCCAACATTTCTGAACTTATGTTGAACTCCCACGTTTGGTTCTAATCTAAAAAAGACAAACTATTTCCTAAAGAGTTGGACCTAAGATCGATCCTACGGTATCCTTTTGGACTCTTTTAAGAAGGTTTGTAGTGGAAGACCTACCCGTAATCTGTGAAGGCATCGCCCTTCTAATTTGTGAAAGCCCATCATTGCTTGAAGAAGCACTCCTCAAAGTGGATCTCAAAGATATTCCACACCAACGCATTAACGCCAAATCGATAATAGTGCCTCAATATTACGCAACATTATTAAGCGATCTTCTAAAAGCTCAAGGCGTTTACCCAAGGGTTGAACTATGATTACTGAAGAAACGAGTTCTATTGGCCCACTGAAAATCGCTGAGATCAAAAGCCTTCGCGCAAAGTTTGACCATGAAACGGTTAAGGATTGGGTTTCACATTGGGAATCTAAAGAAATTGCAAATGCGATGGCCTCACAAGATAAAGTCGAATCCATCCTTGAAAGAGTTGAGGAAGACGAACGCGTAGTATTGTCTGAGTTCGCTTCAATCGGCGGCAGAGGAGACGGCGAAAGCGTCCGAAAACGACTTACCTTGCGTGGTCATGTGGACGTGTCTCGTTCCATGAAAACGTTAGCAACAAAAGGTTTGATTCTCCCCTTAGTTCTCGAAGAAAATAACGTTTCACTAAGTGAATTGATTCATAAGCCCACCTTTTTTCACCGCGAATTCGCGATCGCTGCCACCGTGCTTAGTGTCGTGGTTTCTGATGAACGTATTGGCGCGAATATTGAGACCCGTGAGGATCTTGAACCCACACAAGTGGATTACGCGAAACAGTTTGGGCTGAATCTCATTATTATTCATGACGCGTTGACCGAAAAAACGCTGACGCTTACCAAGCAAGAGCTTCCGAATCGACGTAGCATTCAGGGCCTTCCCGAAAATTTGTGGGTTCCGGGTTGCGTAAATCTTACCCTTTCCAACGATACCGAAATTAGCGAATTTAGTTTCGTCATTGCGATCCTTTTTGGGCTAGATGCGATTTCCATTGAAAACTCAGAAATCCGTGCCACCCATCATCATTTCGATCCCAAACCCAGCGAATTCGTTGAGGCTTTTTTGAGAACAGCGTGGTGGTCAGAAGATCGCCGTGGAGGTCAAATACAGGACCAAGCAAGCTCGTTGCCTGCGATGCGCCGTTACGTGCTCTCCGTATTTACACGTATCGATACACAATCCTGGATTTCGACCGAAACGCTTGTACGTTATTGCCTTGCTGTCGACCGCGCTTTTGTGGAGTCAGCGTTAGAAAATACTGACTTGACCATGGAAAAGTTCATCAATAAATGGGTTCGTGCGATGCATTTTCTGGGAGGTATTGAAGTCGCCCTTGATGGAAAACAGCAATTTATTCGAAGCACGCCAGAGCAGGAAGAAGTCGTTCATAAGGCTTTTGTTCCTCAGCCTAACGGCGAGGTTTCCGTATTCTTTGACCCCGTAAATCTAACTCAAGTTCGTGAGCTATTGAAGTTCGCAGAAGTGAGTGATCGTCAGGAAAAAACGATCATTTTCTCTCTTAGCCCTCATTCTTTGCAGTTGGGTTTTGGTGGCGGAATGACGGACAAAAGCATCGAAGCTTTCTTGGGAAAGCATTCTGTGACTCCTGTTCCCGATACTATTAGTTTTCGTTTGAGTGATGGCTATCGCGTGCATAAACAACACACGATTTATCCCCATGGTCAGCTAATTCGTGGTCGTGATTATGACAACTTCGACATGGCGATAGGACAACTCAAACACGAAAATCCTGACGCCACGATCGTGCATCTCTCTGGAGATACCGTTTTTGTATCAGGCATCGAACTCAACGGGATGTCTCGTCTCTTTCAAGAACTCATTATTGTAGAACAAGATTCTCCTGAAGTATGCTTTGAGTTTTCTGAACTCTCGTTGAAAGCAAAATACGATTCTTTTAGAGCGAATATCTCGAGTCACGAAACGATTCTAAAACTCGGAAATGTTGATCTCAAAAAACAAGAAATCCTCTTCGACCCAGAAAAAATAAATAACGTATTTGATGGTTTCGATGAACTCATGCTTTTCCTTGAACCTCGAAGTCATAATGGTGTTCCTGCCGAACAACGTGTCGCATTTCGAAACGCGTTGACTGGGGGAACCGCCGCACATTTCCGAGAAGACATCACCATTCTTTGGATCGAAGATGAAGTGCTTTCCGATGCTCTATATGAACTCGAATCACTTTCAAAAATACTTGTCCGCGTTGGGCCCTTCGCCTTTGAAGTAGATAAAAAATACAAAGAAGAGGTGTCCCAAGAACTTCGACGCCTTCATATTGAGTTAGAAAATGAATAGTTCCCAATATCAGTCTCTCTGTCTACGAACCGTTCCTAAAGATTTGAGTTATTGGCTCACAGATTTTATTGGAAATCAGGATCAGGCAAGGGCAAGTTTGATGACCAATTGTGCCTTAGGTATGGCTGGCGAAGCATCTGAGATTTCAGAGCTCATTAGTTCTGATGAGATTGGCGATGGATATTGGTACGCTTATGTAATGCTATGGACTTTAAACGTCGAATCTTATCAGCCCAACGCTTCTACTTCCGAGGATCCGCTAAAAGATGCATACTATTATTCAGGAAAAGTGTGTGAGTTTGTTAAAAAGCACGCTTTTCATGGACGCGATTTCGATACGATCTCCGATCCTATGGTGCGGGCAACGAAACGTTATATTGATTCCATAACGGGACTCGATTCGCAAAGCGTTGAAGACACTTTTAAACAAAATATTGGTAAGCTAAGTCAACGCTATCCTGAGGGATTCTTCGAGCGCGGTTAAGCGAAAAAAAACTCGATTAGGTTATCGGCTTCATAAACCATCAACACAACACCTAATTAATCATCATCGTCTTTATCATCTAAAAACAGACTGAGAACCCAACTGACAATCCCAACAACCAAACTTCCCACAATCGCTGGAATTATACCTTGAACGGTCAAAGCGCTTGTAAACATTCCGGTCGCCCACAACAAAGCGGCGTTGATTAATATCGAAAATAATCCCAGCGTGAGGACAATAAAGGGAAAACTGAAGAACTTTACGATGGGTTTGATGATCGCGTTTGCGATTCCAAAAACAATGGCCACGATCGCCACGCCAACTAAGTTTGAAGTATCAAGCGTCAAACCTTCAATGAAATAAGCAGCCACCCAAATCGCGACCGCATTAATAATCAAACGTAATATCAGTTTCATAATAAACTCCTTATGTGCACCTACAGATCTAACGAATCCTTCGCCCTACGTCCAATCCTATGAAAATCGATGGCATATCTCGATTAAAGCCGTCAAACTTTGAAAAGAAAAGGTAGTCAAGGTTAAGAAATAGTCCTAATATGGGCATACCTTTCTTGAGATTAGTAAACTATGAAACTAAGAACGACCTCATTCGAACCCAATAGAGCTATTCCATCTAAGTATTGTTTTTGTGAAATCGGTAACCCTGTTTCGTTGGCGAATAATCTAAATCCCGCATTTGATTGGTCCGACACTCCGTCGCAAACCCAATCTTTCGTTATGATGATGCACGATGAAAGTGTTCCGACAAAACCGGATGACGTAAATCAGGAAGGTCGCGAAGTTCCGGCCGACTTAGCGCGAGCCGACTTTTATCATTGGGTTTTAGTGGATCTCGACCCTTCATTAAGTTCCTTGTCTGAGGGCGAATTTAGTAAAGAAGTTAGCGCTCACGGAAAGAATTCTGATTCCCCCAAAGGAATTTGTGGTCTCAACGATTATACGGGATGGTTTGAAGGAGACCCAGATATGGAGGGTCAGTATTTTGGTTATGACGGTCCTTGCCCACCTTGGAATGATTCAATCATTCACCACTATCACTTTACCCTCTACGCGTTGGATATAAAAACCTGCGGATTAGAGGGCGGGTTTTCTGGCCCGGATGTTCTGGATGCGATGAAGGGGCATATTCTAGATTCCGCCTCGGTTTCTTTTACCTACACGCTCAATCCTCGCCTATGAATAAAGAAATAGTTCGAGAACTCTTTGCGCCTCTAGCCCTTCTTATCGACAAAGAAAACCGAAAAGAAGTCCTCAATGATGTGGAAGCGATCAAAGCTATTCTTTTCGATTTTCGCGCACCAATATTCGCGCTACTTGGTAACGAAGAACGTAGTCGAGAATCAATATTGTCGACCTTTATTCATAAAGATTATCTGCTTGGGGAGGATCAATTAGAGGATGAGGAATGCATTGAAGAATCCAGTATTAAGGGTTGGTATAAATACTCTTCCCAAATAATCGTTAGCGATTTTCGCGTCAAAGACAGGGATTTCGACGATGCTCCACACCCCGACTCACTCTTAGTTTTATTTAGAAAAGGCGATCCCATAGATGACATCGTTCAGCAAAGTATAACGCTCCGAGAAGAAACAGAGGATGCGGTCGATAGAAATATTGGGACCATTTTTCTTATCGATGAAAAACGAGGTAGTAAGTCATTTTACGAAGTTAAGAAAAAAATTATTGCCGCTTTAACGCATCGAAGTTTGGGTGCCAATTGGGCGCCCCTCTTTTCCCTCCAACATACACGAAAAATATCCGAGGCCCTACTGGATACCCTGCCGCCACAAACCACGATTACGATGGCTCGCCTATTTTTAAACGAAAAAGCGAAAAGGAAAATGAGCGAACGTATCATTCAACTATCGACGGCTACAAGCGCTGCGATCGCTGGTGTTCCCCTTCCTATCGCGGATCTAATTCCGATAAGCACCATACAAACCCTCATGATTGCCGCTATTGCTTATATTAGCGGGCGTACATTTTCGACGAGACTTCTCGCAGAATTCCTGGCATCGCTTGGGCTAAATGTGGGCGTAGGATTGGCAATGAGAGAGCTTGTTCGCGCGCTATCACAGCTCATTCCTTTAGCAGGTCCCTTTGTGTCGGCGTCTATCGCTAGTGGTGCTACCACCACACTTGGTAAATCGGCTACACGCCATTTTCTTTCCTAGATCGATTCTTTGGAATCTATTTCTTCAAGTAGCAAGATAAGGGCGAAGCTGAGTCGGCGATTAATTCCATAACCATTTTTGCCACTCGTGGCGCTTTTTCTTTGGGGAAATGAGAGCGATCTGTGGGGTCATTATTGAAATTACCATAAAGACGAACAGTTTCGCTTTCACCCAGATCATTAAAGATATGGTAGCTTTTTTCTTCGAGATCGAGAAAGGTGACCTTATTGTCTTTAGCGATTTTTTCTGCTGCCTCAGGATAGTTTTTGTGTGAGCGCCTAAGTTTTCCGTCCTTATAGGTCATCCGCGAGACAGAGCTGAGCACGACCGGAATCGCTCCTTCGGCACGCGTTTCCGAGATATATAGCTCCAGATAGTTTCGATAGCTTCCACTAAAGTCAGGAGGTGTTCCCGGATCGGTGTGTCGATAATCTTCTTTCTTGGCATCGTTATGCCCAAATTGCATCAGAACATAATCACCCGCTTTTATATTTTTTAAGACTGCGGTCGGTCTTTTAGACCACGCTGAATTATCTTCATCGTAAAAAGACTTACTACTTCTTCCGCCGATGGCGCGATTGAAAACAGTAGCTTTTTCGACGAGAAAATCGCCGAGAAAATTCCCCCATCCACTGTTATTTGCCACAGTGGAATCGCCAATAAGCCAGACCTGCACGTCTTTCAATGTGGGTTCACAGAGAGGTTGACCGAGGTCTTTACTCACATCCGCCATATCTTCTACAGCCCTATCCGTGTCTGTGGTGGTATCTTTCGATGTGTCAACATCTCGGCTTGTATCTTCGATACCGACTTCTTTGAGGCCCGATCCAAGATCGATTGTTTTTGAACTATCGTCTACCCCAAGGTTCCCAGAATCTCGATCCTTGGTCATGGTGGAAGGGGTGCAGGAAAGCGAGAAAAGGAGAGCGATGAGTAGTTTAGTCATTATAAGCTCGCGAAAAAAACATTATGGCGACTTCAGGCCATCATTACAATTTTTTATTGACCTTCCCATTGCGGTGGGCGTCCCTCGGCGAAGGCATGAATTCCTTCTAAGCGATCTTTGGTGGGAATGACCTGAGCGTAACATTGGGCCTCAAAATCTATGGCTTGATCCAGAGTCATTTCAAATCCTCCATCAATTGCTCGTTTGGCCTGCGCTAGAGCAATGGGAGCGGATTTAGCAAGGTCGATAGCCCAGTTAAGACAGGTCTCCATCAAGTTTTCTACGGTCGACACACGATTTACCACGCCTTTGTTTTTCGCCTCTTCGGCCGTCATTTTTACTCCGCCAAAAATGAGTTCTTTGGCTTGGTTGACTCCTATTAATCGCGATAGTCTTTGTGTTCCTCCCGCTCCTGGGATGATTCCTAATCGTGTTTCGGTAAGTCCCATGATCGCGTTTTCCGATGCAACACGGAAATCACAGGCAAGGGCGATTTCTAAACCGCCTCCAAAAGCATAACCGTTAATGGCGCAGATTACGGGTTTATCAAGGTTTGCGATGGCGCCAAAAGTATGTTTATAAGCAAGAATACGATCGCGAACTTCATCGTCGCTCATGGTTTTTCGTTCTTTTAGATCGGCTCCCACACAGAAGGCTCGTTCACCAGCGGCGCATAAAATAACCACACGTGTTTCCCGTTGACCTTGAAGCTCACTAAAAACGCGACCTAACTCTTCTACCAGTTCACCGTTCATGGCGTTCATTCGGTCTGGTCGGTTAAGCTGAATAATTTCAACCTTCCCTGTGGAAGTTTTTTCTGTCCATTGACGAATCGTGTTGTTGCTTTCTTTCATATCGATAATATCCTAAGGTTGGGGATAACAAGGATAATTGATGGCTGACCAGACAAAAAAAGACAAGACGAAAAACGAAAGACCGGTATGGCAGGATAATGTTGAACGCGTAGCAAGTGTATATTTTGGTTTTTGTAGGAGAGCTGCACTCGCCATCGCCCGTGCTAAACGTAAAAAGAAATACACGAAGAAGCGTTGATTCGGGTTTTCAGAGACCGCGTCTTCGATTCGAGAAGAACGTGATCGATCCGCAAGTCATAAGAAAGAGAAAGAAATTCATACCAATGAGCAAGCTATAATTGGCGAGGATTGATGTACTTCCCTCTCCGATAAAGCGATCAAGGGGATGGGGAGGTGGGGGCAAAGAAGGTAGACCAGGCGCAAGGGGTTTAGGTAGATCTTTCGCGGCTATTTCGTAAGCGTTGTTACTATCTTCAGTATGTAGAGCGACTTCAAAACCGTATCGAGATACAATCGAATAAGACACTATTTTCACAGGTTCGGACATCCGATCTAGAGGCATAATCGCGCCTCCTAAAATAATCTGAGGAATGAGCAGAAGGGGAACCGAGGCTGTGGCTCCGTCAACAGAACGAGCCACCGATGAAAGCAGAAGACCCATGCCAATCCCCACATTAGAAACCAACCATAAAGTGATGAGATGGATGCCCAGGTTGCCTTGTAAATCGATAAAATAGGTTACAGCAATAAGTGTCGCACATTGGAAAAAAGACAAGGTCGCGAGGACAATATATTTGCTTAAAACGTAGGCGGGGATGGAAAGCCCTACCATCCGTTCTCTGCGAAAAATAGTTCGTTCTGCTACGATTTCCTTCGCCGCATTGGAGCATCCAAACCAAATTGCGGAGACAATTAATAGAAATAATGCGAAAGGCAAATCTGATAAACGAGCGAAAATACCCGATTCTTTGGCAAAAACTAGATCGAGAAGAATGCCAATCAAGGGAGCTTGAATTAATAAAACAAACATCCCCACTTTGTCTCTTGTTTTCGTGCGAAGATAGCGGTGGGCAAGGGTAAGAAACTGATGAAACGCATAACGTCGCGGTTTCCTTCCTTTGTTTTGTGTCGTGTTATTTTGTATTGCACGATTTTCTACGAACTCTTTATGGAAGCGACTATTACGGAATTCTTCCACAAGACGTCCCACCTCCCCTTTGCGGCTTCCTTGTACGATGGGGGTCATGCAGGACCCGGGGTCAGCCATTATCGCGGCGCCTTCCGGCGACGCTTGATCAATGTGAGGCTGGAAATATTGAATCGATTCAGGATAAGAGGGGCCATAGTAAACCAAGTTACCATCGGTCATATAAAGCGCATTATCGAGTTCTCGATAAACCCGTAATGAAGGTTGATGAATCGTCAATAAGATCGTGCGACCATCTTTGGATAGGCGTTTTAAAACGCGCATAACGTTCATCGCATCTTCGCTGGCGAGCCCTGATGTGGGTTCATCTAAACACAGAAGATGGGGTTCGGTGAGAAGTTCCATCGCAAGGTTTACGCGTTTTCGCTGTCCGCCAGAAATCCCTTTTCTTTCTGGAGAGCCGATACGGAGATCTATGGTTTTTTCGAGATCAAGACTGGTTAAAATATCCATTATACGTGTTCGAATTTCGCTTTTCGAAGTATCGGGGGGAAGTCTTAATTTAGCTGCATGATACAAGGACTCATAAACCGTCAGTTTGGGATGGATGATATCGTCTTGGGGCAGGTATCCGATTGCTCCACGAAATTTCGCGAAGTTCTTTCTCAGTTCAAGACCGTTTAGACGCGTCCTTCCCTGGTTGGGTGTGAGTTCCCCGATGATTGCCATCAACAATGTGGTTTTTCCCGATCCAGAGGGTCCGAGGATGCCCACAAGTTCCGAGGGATAAACGGTAAAAGAAACTTCAGAGAGTACTTTACGATTTGGCGCCAGAACCGAAATATTGTCAACCTGTACCGCGATGTCGTTTGGCGCGGTCTTCACGAACTCGCCTTTTTTGTCAAAAACGAGGGTGTAAGATCCCAAGGAGAGCGTTTGTCCAGGAAGTAGCGATGACTTTGAAGAGATTACATTTCCATCAATATAAGTCCCGTTGGCGCTCCCTAGATCTTCGACCGCATAGGTGCCATTTTTTTGATGGTAAATGCGAACATGGGAGCGGGATATTTGAGGAGAGTTGATCACGATATCGTTTTCGATTCCGCGACCAATAGTGATGATCTCTTTGTTATCAGGAAGCTTTAAGTCTCCAGCGATCGCAAAGTTATTTCCGGTAATATGGGTATTGAGGCGTCCCACGGGAAAGCGATAACTCCCAAAAAATACCACATCATTTTCGCTAACTGTCGCCTTTTTAATGTTCTGTTTTCGATTATTAACAAAGGTGCCATTAATGGTATTGAGATCGGTGACTTCCCACGCTCTTCCTGTCCATTTAAATTCGGCATGGCGTCGGGAAATTTGTGGAATATCGATACAAATATCACATTCGGGATCGCGTCCCACACTGAGTGTTTTTCCAAAGGAATCAGGGAGTCGAATAGCTTGGGTGTCTTTTTCTTCGTTTGTGGTTTGTAAACGTGAGGTAATGGGGACGGTGAGCGGAAACTCATAAGACCCAAATCCGATAACATCTTTTAGTTTCACGTATGCACGTTTTACACGGATTCCATTAACGTAAACTCCGTTTGTGGACCCCAAATCTTTGATAACAAAGCGACTGCCCACCGCAGCTATTTCAGCGTGACGCCCTGATACCTGAGGCAAGGGGATCACGACATCATTGGATTGGTCGTAACCGAAGCATAAAGATAATGCCCCATAAGGAATTTCGGGCGCATGTTCGACGTTAACTCTGAGATGGTTTTCTGGGAATTCGAAGAGCCCGCTAGGCTGGCGTCTTTCGCCGACTTCGGCCTCAGTTTCGGAGCGGTCTAAAGTGAGGACTTTAATTGCTGCCCCACATTTAACGCAAGCGCTTGCATCAGGAACGATCGCAGCGTTGCATTTTTGACAGCTTTCCGAGTTAAAGGAGGTCACTTTCTATTGGTCCTCAAGTTTGGGAAACAAAGCAATACCCTTAATTTCAACTAATAAATTAGGGTGTGGAAGTTCAGCTACTCCGACCGTGGTCCGAGAAGGTCCGCTTTCGTTTTCGAAGTAGGTATTATAGACCTCATTAAATCCCTCATAATCTTTCATCGAAACGAGAAAACAACTCATGTCGACCAAATCACAAAGATCTAATCCCGCCAAGTGGAGAATGGAACGCATGTTTTCAATCACGGCATAAGTTTGCGCTTTGATATCTTTTACGAGTGTACCATCGTCCAGAATCTCCACACCTGCGTGCGAGTTATCGTGCCGACGTGATGATGTGCCAGAGAGAAAAAGAAGATCGCCAGCCCTTCTTGCGTGAGGATAAGAGGCTAGCGTCATGGCACCGTTATCCAGTGTAAAGTTGGTTTGTTTACTATTTTTCATTATAATTTAATGCAAACATTTTTGAGCTCTGAATAAAAATTGAGAGAATATAAACCGCCTTCTCTTCCTAAACCGGATCTTTTTACGCCACCAAAAGGAGTCCTTAGGTCGCGCAAAAACCAATCGTTCACCCACACGATTCCCGTTTCGATTTGATGCGAAACACGGTGAGCTCTTGAAAGGTTTGTGGTCCAGACGGCAGCGGCTAAACCATATTCACTGTTATTTGCCATTTCGATTACTTCTTCTTCTGTGTCAAATACTTGAATGTGACAAACCGGTCCGAAGATTTCTTCTTTTACAATACGTGCACTTTCTGGAAGGCCTGTCCAAATAGTGGGCTCTACAAAAAAACCGTCATCAAGTTCGTTATTAAAACGCGGTATTCCTCCACCTGTGATCAAGGTGGCGCCTTCTTCTTTTGCGATCTCGAAGTAGGCTAGAACTTTGTCGCGATGAACTTTTGAGATCAGAGGTCCAAAGGAAGTTTGCGAATCGTAGGGATCACCAAGTTTTAGGTTTTCGGCGCCCTCTTTTAGAGCTTTTACAAATTTTTCAAAAATAGGTCGTTCTACATAAACACGTTCAGAGCAGAGACAGACTTGGCCACAATTTGCAAAGACGGATCGCATTGTTCCTGCAAGCGCTGCATCAAAATCTGCATCAGCAAAAATGATTGCGGGATTTTTACCACCCAATTCAAAAGAAACCGCCTTCATTCCCTCCGCCGCACTTTTCATTATTATCTCGCCCGTATTGCTTTCACCTGTGAAGGTTATTGCTGAGACTTCCGGATGTTTAGTGATGGCCTCACCGGTAGAATGAGGTCCAAAACCGTGAACCAAATTGAAGACGCCAGGAGGAAGAATCTCGGACACGATCTCTGCTAAAAGAGTGGCTGTGGAGGGCGTTTCCTCAGACGGTTTAACGACCACACAATTCCCCGCTGCTAAGGCGGGTGCGACTTTCCACGTCATAAGAAGTAGGGGGAGATTCCAAGGACAAATTACGCCAACGACACCCAGAGGCATGCGTTGGACGTAATGAATGGCACCCTTTCCATCGGGCGTAGATTGCATAAAAGCTTCACTTCCAAAGCTTCTCGCTTGGTCCGCAAAAATTTGAAAGTTGGCCGCTCCACGCGGGATATCAATGGAAGAAGCGGTGGACTTCGGTTTACCCGTATCTGCGATTTCCGCGTCCAGAAAATCATCAAAACGCTCCGTGATTTTGTCAGCGATTTTGGAGAGAAGTGTTCCACGCTCCTGAAGGGAGAGTTTAGACCATTCTCCTTTCATTGCTTTTTTAGCCGCTTTGACCGCGCGATCGACGTCGGAAAAAGAAGCATGAGCAACTTTGCATACAAGTTTACCATTAACAGGGTTGATATTATCGAACCAACCCTCTTCCCCTTCCACAAATTCGCCGTCAATAAAATTAAGCAGCTTATTCATTGGTTTTCCAAAGTTCGATTTGTGAAGTATTTTCTGCTTTGGTTTCTGTCTTGATTTTTTTCTTTGTTTTTTTCTTAACTTTATCGGACCATCCACCAATTGGTCGCAGTTCTGCGATTCGAGAAATTCGAAAAACGCGTTCATCATGTCTTAGATGACAAAAAGCGTGGATGTATTTTTCTGCTTCGAAACTGATAGGGGTGATTTTACGATGGGTAAGCTCGCCACGATTTCGGCTATAATAATCGAGTTCCAGATCAACACCATTTGCGATGGACCATCTCACAAGGCCATCCGTATCCTTTGTGGGATTGGTGTCATCACAAAGGATTTCGGTTTTCCATTCAGGGTCGATGGCTTTACCGATCCACAATAAAAGTTCGTAGGTTTCGATCTCCACGTCCATGATTTCTTTTGCGCTCATGGTATCTAAAACTTGTCTTAAGGGAAGTTCCAGGGAGCGACTGGGTATGCGTGAGGCGCCGTTCTCTTGAAGTTTTTTTAGCACAAGCAAGGCGAGCGCTATTGTTCCTCTATCGTTGGGTGAAGAGAAACTTACTTGTCCGCTTGAGTCAGAAAATTCAAGAGGATCTCCGTCATTTCGAGATGCCGCACGACTTAGTCTCTCAGCAATACGATTTCGAATAGTAGGTATATCAGTGGCCATTATGAGGACTCAAAATCCAGGCTAATATCATTATCTGGCTTTTTTGTGGATCTGCCTTTTGCAAGTTTTTCGAATTCCATATCAAGGGCGACTTCATCAGGATCGATCAGACCGCCCTCTTTTATCGCGTTTAAAAGCGCATTTGATCTCCGAAGTTCGTCTCCGGAAGGACGTTTAGCCTCGTATCGTAACGCCTTCTTTTTGTCTTCGAGCATCGCGATCTCGATCTCAAGTTCAGAAATCCGAAGCATCATTTCTTCGACTCTTCCTTCAGCTTCAGTAGCAAGTTCAAACATTGCCTTTGATTTGGCAAGCTTTACTCTTTTCTCCCAAGTCGGAAGCTCTTTGATCAAAGTGCTTCTTTCTTGCGTGTAGTCGCGTTCATCACTTAAAAGAGCCGTCATTTCGGCATGGAGTACCGGATCCATATTTTTCTCACAATTAAAGGTTGAGCGTACACATCAAAACCCATGGTGTCGAGCTTGAGAATGCTATAGCCCTTGACATAAGCCCCTCTTATCCCCTACCGATTTTTTTTATTTAAAAGGCTCTCCCATGAAACTAACCAACCCTGATCCTACATTGATCAATGATGATATCGCTCCCACTCCTGAAGAAGGACGTGTTTGGTCCGTCTTCAATATGGCAGCCTTGTGGATCGGAATGGTGGTTTGTGTTCCAACCTACCTTTTATCGGGTGGACTTATTGAGGCGGGGATGAACTGGTGGCAAGCCGTACTTACCGTTTGTTTAGGAAATTTAATTGTCCTCGTTCCAATGATTTTAAATGGTCATGCTGGAACGAAATATGGCATCCCCTTTCCTGTTTTTTCTCGAGCCAGCTTTGGAATTCTGGGGGCAAATATTGCAGCTGTCTTACGAGGGCTTGTGGCGTGTGGGTGGTTTGGCATCAATACATGGATCGGTGGTCAGGCGATTTATCAACTTCTGATCGCAGTGTTTGGAGACGGAATGGCTGGTGAAGTTCTGCCGGTTTTAGGAATCAACACAGTCCAACTTCTTTGTTTCTTAGCGTTCTGGGGTATTCAAGTTGTCATTATTTGGCGAGGCATCGAATCGATAAAAATTCTAGAAACTTGGGCGGCGCCTTTTCTTATTCTCATGGGTCTCGCCTTATTAGCGTGGGCTTATGTGAAAGCGGATGGTTTTGGTCCCATGTTATCTGCGCCAAGCCAATTCGTGGAGGGCGGCCCAAAAGAAGGGCAGTTTTGGTCGGTCTTTTTTCCTTCACTGACCGCGATGGTTGGATTTTGGGCGACCTTGTCTCTAAACATCCCTGATTTTACACGTTACGCTAAATCTCAACGTGATCAGATCTTAGGTCAGGCTATTGGTCTTCCCACTTTTATGACTCTTTTCGCGTTTATTGGCGTGGCTGTAACGTCAGCTACGGTGGTCATTTATGGCGAACCTATTAGTGATCCGACGATTCTCCTGGGGAAAATGGGCGGCGGAATGGCTATTTTGATCTCGCTCTTTGCGCTTACCATCGCGACCCTATCGACCAATATTGCGGCAAACGTGGTATCACCCGCAAATGCGATTATTAATCTTGCTCCCCATAAGATTACTTTTCGTACAGGAGGAATGATTACCGCTGGAATCGGTATTGCGATGTTCCCTTGGAAATTATTGGCTTCTGCAGGTTCGTATATTTTCACCTGGTTAGTCGGGTATTCTGCGTTGTTGGGATCGATCGGCGGAATTGTGATTGTGGATTATTTTCTTATTCGTAAAACCGAATTGGAGCTCAATGCACTTTACCAACGTAAAGGAATATATTGGTACACTGGCGGTTATAATATCGTAGCTATTGTTGCGATGGTCCTTGGGATCGTCCCTAATATTCCGGGTTTTTTGGCACAAGCAGGTTTGGTTGATGCGTCGATTATTCCGACTTTTTTCCAGTCCTTATATACCTATGCCTGGTTTGTTGGGTTCTTCATCTCTGGTGGAATTTACTTTATAGGTATGAAATTCAAAAAAAGTTCTGAACCAAAATAGGAAGCTTTCCGATGTTGGCGGGTTTGCAGATTGCACCGTTGGCTCCGGCGACGGAAAAAGCCCGAAGCGTTTCTTCACTTACAGTAGAACTACAAAACACGATCTTTTGATCAGGCCAAAACTGACGGATTGCTCTTAAGGTCCCAAATCCGTCCATAACCGGCATTTGGTGGTCAAGCAGGACCAAATCAAAACGTTTTTCGGCCATCACTTCAATAGCATCAAATCCAGAATCTACAGTGACGACCTCAAACCCCTCTAATCCAAGCGATTTTTCCGCTGCAATCAGCATGATCGGATCATCATCAATCACTAATATCGTTTTTTGTTCTGACATGAATATCCTTTTCGCTATCCAAATAATAGTACCACAAAAGAGAATTTCCTGCTTTTTTTGTGCAATTTTCGCTGAATTTTATAAAAATTAAACAAAAATCTATTTAGATCCTCAAAAAACTGAGGAGATCGAGGGAAAAGAGTTATCCATACTGACATCAATGTCGCGTCCCCACGGCCTTTTTCGCTTTCATTTTCACGCGAGCAACGTAAGTCATTGAAAAATAACAATTATATTCGTTGTTGAAAGTTGGGCATACAATTTGCTGTTATCTTATCTCGGAACGCCCGAACCCTAACCAGTCCAGAGTGTTTCCGTACAACAACGCAAAGAGAGCACTTTTAAAGTGCTCTCTTTGTTTCTTGAGCTTGACAATCACAAACACCACCGTAGTTTGTCACTTCAATATCCAAGCTTTCTTTGTTTAATCTATACATACAAATGAACTACAACCCATTGTAATCCGATGCAATCCGTGAACCTTAGGAGAAGGTTATGCACCTTTATGATTTAAAATCGAAAAAAATGACTGAATTGCTTAAACTCGCTAATGATGCCGAAATTGACGGCGCGTCAAATATGCGAAAGCAAGAACTCATTTTTGCCATTCTGAAAACAGAAACTGATATCTATGGTGGTGGTGTTTTAGAAACACTTCCCGATGGTTTCGGATTTCTACGGGCTCCCGACTATAATTACTTGCCGGGTCCTGATGATATCTACGTGTCTCCAAGTCAAATCCGTCGATTTGGTTTGAGAACCGGTGATACGATTTCTGGGCAGATTCGTCCGCCAAAAGACAATGAGCGCTATTTTGCGTTGCTTAAAGTCGAAGAAGTCAATCATAGCTCTCCAGATAAACTTCGGGATAAGGTTTTATTCGACAACCTTACCCCGCTTTATCCTGAGGAGCGGATTAACCTTGAAACAAAAAGGGAAGGATACAGCACACGTATTCTCGACCTGCTTTGCCCTATCGGAAAGGGACAACGTGCGCTTATCGTTGCTCCACCTCGAACAGGTAAAACCGTTCTTCTTCAAGAAATCGCAAACTCTCTCGCTGAAAACCATCCTGAAGTGGTGCTTATCGTTCTTCTTATCGATGAACGTCCCGAGGAAGTTACCGATATGCAGCGTTCTGTAAAAGGGGAAGTGGTATCTTCTACTTTTGATGAGCCCGCACAACGTCACGTTCAGGTTGCCGAAATGGTGATCGAGAAAGCCAAGCGTTTGGTTGAACATGGAAAGGACGTTGTAATCCTTCTCGATTCGATTACCCGTTTAGCCCGAGCCTATAACACCGTGGTTCCTCCCTCAGGGAAAATCCTTTCTGGCGGTGTTGACTCCAACGCACTTCATAAACCTAAGCGTTTCTTTGGTGCGGCTCGAAATATCGAGGAAGGCGGTTCTTTAACGATTATCGCTACAGCCTTGATCGATACAGGTTCGAGAATGGATGAAGTTATCTTTGAGGAATTCAAAGGTACAGGTAATGCTGAACTTCACCTTGATCGTAAACTTATGGAAAAAAGAATCTTTCCTTGTTTGGACATCAACAAGTCCGGAACACGAAAGGAAGAGCTTCTTATGCCCGAAGGCCAACTCAACCGCGTTTGGATTCTGCGTCAGCTTCTTCATCCCTTGAATGTGGTGGATTCTATGGAATTCATGATCGACAAATTGGGAAGAACCGAGAGCAACGAGGAATTCCTCAAATCAATGAGTGGCGGTTAAACCCACCTTTATTCTTCCCTAATTTTCTCTTTATTTGAGAAAGTTGCTGGATCGTTAAAAATTTGTTATTCTTACGCGGCTCCTGAAATTGAGCCGTTTTGTTTAGGTAATGGAAGTTTGAGGTTTGGATGACAAAATCCGGTATTAGCTCAAGAAAAAAAAATAGAGAATATAGAAAAGGAAAGCTCCGCGCACCTGTGGTGATCGCTGGCTCACTTTCTTCTCTTGCTCTCGCCGCTGCTCTAGGTTTTTGGGTTAGTAATAACGCAACAACACCAAACCCCGTTGTGGAGAAACCCACTATCGAGGAAAGCCTACGACTTGAAGGACGAGTGGTCGCTTTTCATGCCGCAAAACATGCCGCCCACCAAAGCTCACTTTCCGCTTTACAAGCTTCAAATACTACAGCGACCTCTAATGTGGTTAGCCCAGAATTAGCAGAGTGGAAGGGTAGAAAAGTTAACATCGCAGGCACGCTTGAAAGCGGCCAGTCTATCTTCGCCGCATTAAGCGCAAGAAAGGTAAATACAAATTCTATTCAAGAAGTCGTCATAGCGACAAATACTGAATTCAATTTTCGTAAACGTGCCCGACCCGGAGATAAATGGTTCGCTAGTGTCGACGAAAAAGGTAAAATTACCTCCTTTCGATACCAAAAATCGCTTGAACATATTTGGGAAACTAAACCCAACGAAAAAGGCCAATACGAAGCAACCAAAATAGTTGTGGATGTGGATCGACGTATCCGTATCGCTAACGGGAAAATCGAATCTTCCCTCTGGAAAGCTCTCGCCGATAGCTCTGCTGGCTCTGAATTTGTGACCGACTTTATTGATCTTTTTGCTTACAAAATTGATTTCGGCACCCAAACGAAAGCAGGAGATGAATTTTCTCTCGTATTTGAGGAAATCTTTCTCGACGGCAAATTTTTACGCTTTGGAGAAGTTCTCGCCGCCTATTATCGAGACCACAATAATCAAGAAACCTTCGCTTTCCGTTTCGATCAAGACGGTGAGGTTGCTTATTTTGACGAAAAAGGCGCGAGCTTAAAAGGTCAGTTTTTGAAGAGCCCCATCGCTGATGCTCGGGTGACAAGTACCTTCGGAAAACGCTTCCATCCCGTACTAAAAAAGATGAAAGTGCATCAAGGTGTAGATTATGGCGCGCCAACTGGTACGCCCGTTCAGGCCATTGCGGCGGGAACCGTTTTGCATGCAGGTTGGAGAGGATCGAACGGTAAGATCGTTTCGATTCGACATTCAAATGGGTATATTACGCACTACGCTCATCTTTCAAAAATCAAATCGGGTCTCCATGCCGGATCGAAAGTAACTCAAAAAACCGTGATCGGAAAAGTGGGTAGCACAGGGCGTTCAACCGGACCTCACCTTCACCTTGGTATGACCAAAAACGGTCGTTATGTGAATCCTCTCAAGATCAAAGAGGTTAAGGGAGAAAGCGTTCCGACTAAAACCTTAGAAGCATATAAAAAGACGGTAGTTCTGCCGATGATGAAACAACTTCGTAACGCAACAAACAGCGATCCCGACGGTTAATTGTCTAGCTCTTCTAAACCTTTCCTCATAAAAATTGCTATAGGTGTTTACATTTTAAGCATCGTTGTGCTTATCGGATCTTACTTCGCGATATCTACAAAACAAATTCAAAGTGCGCTCTATGTCCAGTCCAACGATTGGGTACCTGAAAAAGAAAATCTAATGCGTGGCGTTTTTCTAAACGTACCGACAGGCAGAACATACAATAGCGGAAGCGCAACATTGGTGATGGATAACGAGTCTCGATCTGAAAACATACCACTCGACGGTTTTTTTCACATTAAAGCAACACCTACTTCCCATAGCCGAAATGCTCGTCTGGATCTAAGTTCCGGCGTTGATCGTCTTAGCAGTGAATTCTCCTTTGAGTTAATGAAAGAAATCCCCACACTTGGGACTCCCCTTCGCCGTTCAAAAGAAGAACAAAAACAGAAAGTAATCGCAGAATGGAAGGGTGAAGATACCCTCAAGATGATTCCCTCTACCGGGGAAATTGCCCGGGGCTTGAGGGATGAAATTTATTTCATTACACGTCGCAAGGGTATTCCGACTTCGATGAAGGTGGAAATCCTTTCCCACGAGGGTGGGGTTAAGAACCTACCTCACTACATACAAAGCGACGCTTTTGGAATCGTGAAATTAGAATTGAATGCAACTACATCCTTTCGTCTAAGCATGAAGATTGTTCATGAAGAAAGTATTTCCGAGGGAAAAGTAAACGTATTTACCATCCCCTCGCAGTTTTCTACACGCTTAGAAAGAATATTTGTCCCTCACGCTAAGATGATTCAAGGTTTTTCTACAAGTGTTCGTCAGTCAGGGGCACTTCTTGTCGATGGGTACGAAAAGGGACGTTGGGCATCTGCTGGTGTTTTTGGTCTAAATAAACAAGGGGCAGGTTTTGAAATACCAGCTTCGAAAAGTGGCCAGCTTATGCGTGTTCAGATTTATCATGATTTCTACAAACCAGGTAAAGCTTGGAACGTGAAATGGGTGGCTATAGGAGATAAAAAATTAGAGGGCGAGTATTGCGAACTTTTTCAAAGCCTGGTGCGTTCTAGGAAGACGAAAAGTTCCCAGAAATGGGCCGATGAAATTTTGGCACTTCCTCAATATTCCAAAGCAAGTTTTCACCAGTGTAAAACCTTTTTATCCGCCTATCTCGCTGATCTCCCCATCGACTTTGTAAAACCTGATACCCTTGTAAATTCTCGTGAAGATTTAATTGGCGAACTGAATTCGTGGAAGGAAGACAAGAAAAACAACTTGAAGATCATCACAGCGATAGTTCTTATCGGCGGGTTTTGTTTTATTCTATGGTTAGTGTTGTTAGGAGTTCGGAAGCAACGCGGCCTTCGTCACGCAATCGAGAGTATTTCTGATGAGGACGAAAGGTCCTTTCATGAGGATCCTTTTGAAGCATTCCTCCACTACCTTCGGATCGTGATCATCCTTACTGCGCTCGCCACATTTATCGCTTCGATAATGATGGTGATGTCGTTTATGTAGACCGAAAAACGGATTGTATTGGAGCCCTCGAAAGAAGAAGTAAAGGCCGAGATTTAAGATGCAGAATCTTTTTTGTAGCGATAAAGGAGAGTCTCACTTTCGGTTCAGACCTCGGCTGGTGGGTTCCTATCGACGCTGAGAGTTTTAACGAATATAATATACCTAAACATCAATCGATATCCGGATTTAACGCATTTGCCATCTAAAATACGTGCTTTTCTGGATTTCTATCGTCCAAAGCCCAAGCAAAATTAGGGTTTTTTATCGGCTAATTTTTCCATAGCTCTTTTAAATCTTTGATTTTCTTTATCCATCAAGATTTTTGCTTTTCCCATCAAAGCATTGTTATCGCTTCGACGTCCGTAAATAAACAGGCTGCGAATTTTGGCGACTCTAATCAAATGGACCTGAATTTCTTTTCGTCGCTGAAGTTCCAATCGCGCGCTTTTTGAACCTTTTTGGGCTTTCTTTTCGAGAAGGTCCTTTTCTTTTTTCCACTCTTGATAGTGCTTTCCAATACGGGTTGATTCGCTTTTGGAAATGATGATTCCCTTTTGTCGCTGTGTTTCCTTCACCACGTAAATATGTTTGTTCTGTTTGTTCTGTTTTTTCTGCTTCGTTTTTGTGCGCTTTTTGGTCGTTGTTCTTTTCTTGTTTAGTCGTGTGCCATGTACTTTTTCAAGTTGCTTTAGACGTTTTTGCATGCGCGGAGATTGGCTGGAAAATAAGCCAACGAAAAGCGTGGCTAAAAGGATTTTATGCGTTAATGTTAATGTCATCTTTGGGCTCCTAATTTTAACCCTCGCCGTTAAGACGAACAGACTTACAATTTTGTTCACTTCTTGATGTAGCGGATATTCTGCAAACCAAACTTCGCCCCATTTTTTCCCAATCTGATTTCGAAATCGCCAAATTGGGAGCTGATCATAAGGGTCGCATTCTTGTTCGCATCCTTAGAGTCGTAATTTTCTACGTCCGAGAAATTAAGGTTTATGCCCTCTGAACTCAGGGTGTTTTTAGAGGGCGCCGAGATTTCGTCTCCGACCTTTAAGCGAAAGACTGGGTTTAGACGTGCTAATTCTTTAGGTAAGAAAAAGGAGAGATCATCTTTTCCTAGACTAAGGTCAATCTTGGTATCCATGTTATTTTTCATGCCTTCTAAAAGCATGTCCGGGGAAATTTTCATAGCGTCAAACCACCCTTTTCGCTTCGTTTCCTCTACAAGAGGATCGCGTTCGGCGGCACGTTTGGCGTCACGGGCCAACGCAAGTTTATACTCGTCGGTATCCACCCAAACGACGGCCTCGTCGGTGATGAGAATCGCACGATTGATGACGATATCGTCTTTGCTTTTTTTCGTTCCTAAGAAATCGAAATCGATATCGAGGGATCCGAAATCGGTCTCCTCATTGGCGGTCACGACAGGTACGGTTTCGCCAACTTTGAAGCTCTCAAAATCGTCGCGATGCATGTCGGTAAATTGAAGCGCGAGAACCAAGGTGGCATTATGTAGTGATTTTTCTGAACCGTTTTTGATTGAGGCCTTTACAGAAGAGCCGATCAAACTTGGACTGACAAGGAGTTGAAGATGGGAATCCTCGATAAGAATAGAATCGAAGTTAGCACCGAGGAATTCTTGGCAAAAATCTACATCCGATAAAACAAGGTCCCATTGATTTTGAGATCGACGCCTTGAAAAATGATCTAAGACTTTCTTGCGCCCTGCTTCAGGATCGTTGTTTTCGAAATAAAACTTCGCCAATTGTAAATCCGGGCTAAAAAAACCAGCGCCCAACATCGTCGATTTATAGAGATCGACGATGCGTTTTCCTTCTGGAGATTTTCGTAGAAAAGACCGCACTTCGTAGGGGTTAATCATGTCCGAAAGTTCCTCAGACTGTTTTGGGAAATACGCAGCAGATTGTTCGAAGAGACGCACGGCCTCCTTTTTATCCCCTTGTTTTCCTTTAATAATAGCTTGTAAAAGAAGCGCAGGAGCAGTTCCTGTAGGATGTTCTTTAACGTAATCGGCGATGATATCTGTAGCTTTTTCAAGGTGCGGCGTTTCGGGATTCGTAGCAGAGAGTTGAATATGTCCAAGCGCTCCCAAGAGACGGGCTTCAGAATCGTGCGGCGCGAGCTGAATTGCTTGCTCAGATTTTTCCACGACGGCTTTCCAATCGCCGCCTGAACTTGCGAGGTAGGCGGAGTCGCGTATAGAAGAAATTTTATCCCACTCATCGACATATTTGTAGTAGGTTTTACTATAGTCGGTCATGACGGTGATGAGCTCGGTTTCCATTTTAGTAAGCTCATTTAGCATTCCCTCTCTCTCGTCTTGGTCTTTTCTCAAGTCTTTTAGAATCGATTTCGCTTGTTCACGATCGAGTGCAGGCGCACCAGAGGCCAGTGATAAATCCGCATCCACTAAAGTCATCGTAGAAAGAATGGTACGCGTCACAGTAAAGGTCGCCTCTTGGTTTTCGATTTCGGTTTGTTTGGCATAAAGTCGCTTTAAAATCGTCAAAACTTTTTGTCGTGCCTTAAGGACATCAGGCGCAACATTTCGATAATCTTGAGTTGACATATAGCGGAGATAGTCTTGAAGGCTATCTTCTTCTTTTAAAGCTCGATCAATGGAGTGTATTACAGCGATAGTGCGATCAATATCGTAAGCTTCTTTAGTATCGTGTTTTGCATTCGCCATTTTATTGAGTGCAGGAGCGAAGGTCTCTTCAGCTTTTTTAATTTGTGCTTCTTTGGCATTCTTTCCCCTAATTTTAAAGAAAGCAAAGAGACCAATGGCAAGCGTGATTGCGATAGCGAGAGCAATAAGAAGGGGCTTACGGCAACCCATAGTTTGTGTATCCATTTCACATCCTGTAAAACATTTAGCATTCTAACTACGCGAAGCCGGCGAGTTGGTAAAGATTACAAGAAGGGTTTGAAGGGAGGCTAATTAGAATAGAGGAGATCGCGCTTTTACCTCGCAGGTTTCTCGAAGTTTCGTTAAGCTTTTCCATCAATCCAAACAGAGGCATTATGAGCAAAAAACTCCATATTCCTGCACCAAAAGACGACGCAGATTCCTCACTCAACTTTTCCGTCATAGTCTCTATTTTTGTATTCTTGATAATGGGTTTCTTTCTTATTCAGACGGAAGCTCCAAATATAGAACCCGATAAGAAGCATTCGTTAAGCAAAAAACAAACGCAGAAAAAAAGAGCTGAAAAGTTCAAAGAAATGGCTAAAGATAAGCTAAATTCTTATGATTTGACCGACCTTGATTTAATTTCGGTTTTTCGTTTTGGTCCGTCTAAGGTCTCTGAATTCGCATGTGAGAAACAGACCTCTTTCACCCTTGCGGTTGATGAAGAGTTGTCAGCGATTGTGCGTTCTCGGAATATTAATGCACCCTGGGGATGCATCATAAGAAAGTTTTTTACCGACAAACTTCAAGAGAAAACGAAAAACGAGACAGAGAAATTTATGGTCGCCTTGGAAGCGATGGATGAGAAAAATCAGGGTATTATTAACCTGATGCTGGAGGATTTTCGTAAGACGCGAAGGCGACCTTCAACGCCTCGTTTTTATAAATGGGTTCGACGATGTGCTTTTTATACAAAATTGAAGTCGGCACAATCCTGTCGGCGTTTCCTTAAAACCTTAGCGCCCAAACAGGGAAAGGATGTTCTGGAGTCTCTACAGCAATCCATTCAACATGATCGCTTATCTGATAAGGACTTTTTGGCGGCTATTCACGCGCTTGGTCTTTGGAGCAGGCACGGTCAACCGAAGAGCTGGAGAGTGAAAGAAAGTGCGGCCCTGCCTGCCTATGATATCGATTTTAGAATTGGCAGTGTACTCTCTTTATGTCGCTTTGTTACTTCGACCGACACGAAAATACGAAGCGCCGCCATAGAGGAACTGGCAGAAACGACAGAGATACAGCCTCGTGTGAACGAGAAGGTTAATGTACGGCGATGGGCTGCGACTTGCGATCTTGCTTTTGGGGGAAATATCGAAAACGAAAACTGGTCACCGGTGTTAGGGACGCGTAATGAACACAGTGAGGATTCCAGATATGATATCGCTTTTTTATACGAAATTGGAGTGTGCAAAACCAACGACGATTTTCCGATTTGGGGTTGCGCTATAAAAAGATGGAGACACGACGATACGGAAATCAATGTTGCCTTGTCCAAATCTTTTTTGGAAACGCGATTTATGGAATTTGAGGAAGAGGAAATCGAAGAAGTAAAGTAGCTTACTTGTTTTTTATCTTAAAAAAGAACTTTATAGGGGAGCATTAAGACGTTCGTCCGATTTCCCCCAACAAATAATTGCTCCAGAAGTGCGTATTCCACAGGAATGATAGCGGCCTGTGTCTACGAATGAGAAGGTCCCTTTAGGAGGTGCATACTTATCTGAATCTTTACCCCAACAGACGAGAGTATCGTCCATTTTTACTGCACAATTGTGATCTCTACCTGCGCTAATTTGTTTAAAAGTAAAATCAGGAACTTCTAACCTTCCATCATCGGCCTTTCCCCAACACACTGCTTTTTTATCAGGTTTTATAGCGCAAGTATGCCATGAACCCCCATCTACAACGGTGAAGGTACCAGCGGGTGATTGGGTTTGCCCTTCTTCGTTCCGACCCCAACAAAAGATTTCGCCATTCGTAGAAAGTGCGCAAGTATGCAGTGCACCAGCACTTACTTGTTGCATTAATTTCTTCGGGATAGGTCCGAGTTGTCCGTCTTTTGATCTCCCCCAACACGATATGCTTCCTGTAGAATCTAGACCGCAATTATGTCCAAAACCCACCGAAATCTGCGCAAAAGTTTTGGTTGGTGAGGGGTTATCTCTTTGTCCATCCTTATTTCTTCCCCAACATTTAACATGATAATTTTCATCTAATCCACAAGTGTGTTCTGCCGATGAAGAGAGCTGACGGTACTTTCCTGTTTTCGGATACTTCTTTTGATCCTCACTTCCATCTCCCCAACATTCTACTTCTCCATTTGAGCGCAGCCCGCAACTATGCCTCCCGCCTGCAACTACATCTATAAATTTTAGATGACACTGGGAGCTGTCCACACTTTGACAATCCTCGCTACATTTTTGGTCCCCATAAGCGGGTGACCCTAAAATATCTGTGCAGGTCTGTTTGAAGGAGCTTCCATCGCAGGTTTCTTTGCCATTGATGACACCGTCACCACACTTAAAACATTGAGAAGTGTCTATTTTGCACGACGAACACTTTACTATTCCTCCGTCATATCCCAGGTTGTCACAGGTATTTAAACCGGGATCGAGGTCACACTCTTCGTTGGCATCGATTTTTCCATCGTTACAACGCCCATTCACCAAAGTGGTTTGATTATTATTGGAGGTACGATTGTTCGACGTCTGATTGTTCGAAGACCGATTGTTCGAAGTCTGATTGTTCGAAGTGTCAGAAGAGTTCGTGTTTATAGGAGCGTCATCGGTGTCGATGAGGTTGCAATTCATCAGTGCAAGAAATGCGAGAATGAGTCCTTTTGACATAACGTATCCTGGTTGTTTCTTTTTATATTAGTTGAAACCGCCTAAAAATCCAATAAACCACGTTTTAATTGGGAATTTTACTACTCGGTAAATTCGTATTCTTTGATATTTTGAACGTGAATTTCGATTGATTTTATAGAGGATCGCCAATCCCCTGACTCTACATCGTACATTTGGATGTCATCCCCTTTTTGCAAAAAATGAGTGGTCATATCGAACCAGCCAAAATTCCACATCACACTCATGGTCCCCTTTTCGCTATCGATTAACCAAGATCCTAAATCATAGTGAGCTTGGTCGTTTTTGCCCTCTAGACTCCCCTCTCGATTAATGGAGAGAAGGTATTGAAAACCTCCTAAATACGTTCCAAAAAATTGCTTTCCGATAATTTGGTTTTCAATTTCCTTCGCGCTTAATTGTTTATAACCCCGTTTTTCGGCTTCATTTTTGTTAAAAGGTTTCAAGGTGTTTTTCCTTAGTTCGATATTTCGTTTCTATTCTATCACAATTTTTTCTAAACCCTCTTCAGCTTCTGGCCATTTCATATCAAGGCTCTCTAAGGTTTCACGGACAATCGTACTTATCGCATAATTTCTATACCATTTTCGGTCTGCAGGAATAACATACCAAGGTGCATGATTCTTGGACGTTTTTATTAACGCCTCTTCAAAAGCTTCCATGTACGCTGGCCAAAGTTTTCTCTCTTTCAAATCGCCTGAAGAAAATTTCCAATGCCGTGTTTCGTCATCAAGGCGTTCTTGAAGACGTTCTTTTTGTTCCTCTAAAGAGATGTTCAGCATAAATTTAATAATGATCGTATTGGAGTCAGCTAGGAGTTTTTCGTAGGCGTTAATATGCTCATAATGTGCTCTCCAGATTTTTTCCTTTTTGTAACCATGAACACGAACGACAAGGACCTCCTCATAATGACTTCGATTGTAGATTTGAATCATCCCTTTAGCCGGTGCATGTTTGTGCACTCGCCAAAGAAAGTCGTGAGAGGCTTCTTCTTCGGTGGGAACTTTAAAAGCATGCGTTTTTACGCCCTGAGGATTGAGAGGTCCAAAGGTTTTCCGGATGGCTCCGTCTTTTCCTCCTGTGTCCATTGCCTGAAAAACCACTAACAGACTCGTTTTCTTTTCTGCCCATAGCTTGAATTGCAATACTTTTAACGCCTCAATATTTTCCTGATGGATCGCCTCCGCTTCCTTACGTTTTAGGATTTGTCCCTCTCTTCCTAATTTGCTTTTGGTATCTAAATCTGAAAGGGAAAAGTTTGTTTTTTGAACTTGTAGCCATTTGGGGTGAGTTGTCATTTGTATCTTTGTTATGGGTTCTTCTAAGACTTCCAGGGATCGTGAAAAAGTAAAGAAAGACGCTATTCTTTGGAAGACCTTTGGAAGACCTTTGGAAGAAAAAGTAATTTGAAAGCAAAGATGAACAAAAAAGAACCTCTCTTAGGTCTGGCTTCTAGGGATTGTGAAAATGCAAAGAAAGATCTAAGATGAGTTATGAAAAGTTTCATTGTTATCTTATTCGTTTCATCGTGTACTTTCAATTCAGGTGCAGTTCCCCAAAGGCCTTCCAAAGATTTAAAGGTAGAGGACGTGTCCCGTGATCTACCCAAAGACACTTCGAAGAAAGCCCCAGATTTATCGCCTGATCGTAATTCAAAGGTGGATTTTGGCGCGGATACCTCTTTAGATCAGGGCGATCATTCTCAGGACGCCAACAAAGACCTGAGCTTAGATGGAAGTCCGGACCAAGGTCAGCGTTGTGATGGAAATATTACCGATTTAAAGAATGATCCGAAGCATTGTGGAACCTGTTTTAATGCCTGTGGTCCCAAATACGGTTCTTGTAATAATGGGGTTTGCGAATGTCCGAATGATGCAACTCCGTGCGGAAATAATATTTGTTTGGACCTCAATAACGATGTTTTGAATTGTGGAGCTTGCGCTGCACTTTGCAGGAAAGCAGAGGAATGCGTTCGCGGCGCTTGTGTTTGCCAAAATGGATATCGTTCGTGTGGTGGAGAGTGTGTAGATCCCAAATCAAACGTGGAACATTGTGGAGGCTGCAATCAAGCTTGTGATGGTGTGTGTAGAAATGGGGTTTGTTCAAAAAATTGCGTTCCCCAACTCACGTGTAAAAAATCGTCCTCAAAGGTTTGCGCGCGGAAAAAAGACTATTATCATTGTGGGGCAAATCTGCGAAATCCTTGCGGGACAGAGTGCATTGTTGGAGAGCGATGTGTTCCCAAAGGGAGTTTCGACCGCTATCAATGTCAAGCATATCGGGTGACGATCGCTTGTACGCAATGTCCTTGCGACGAATGTGCGGCGAACGAAACGTGTGATGATTCTGGAGGCGAGGTATTTTGCTTAGCGAATTAAACCTCTCTGACAAAGAGGTCGTTTTTCTAGACCTCGATGGAACTATCGTTGGTGAGAATGGGATAGTAAGTCCTACATTCTGGGACGCTTTGGAAAGGGCAAAAAAACGGAATATGATCTTCGTAGTTTGTACGGGAAGAACATGTGCTGGGGTCGCCCAGGATATTGGGAAACGCTTTGAAGAAAACACGGGGCTGCATTATGCACATATCTTTGATAGCGGTGCTTTAGGTGTTCAGCCTGGCGACCGAAAGCTTGCTTTTGCGTTTACTATGGAAAAAGAAACCCTTCGGATTTTGGTGGATCATAGTCGTAGAATTAACGTTCCTCTTGAGCTTTATACGAGCGAGGGGGTTTTCGCGGATGAGAGAAGCCCTGACGGCGAAGAGCATTCAAAGATGCTTAGGATGCCTTTTCTCCGGGCCGATTTGATGCAAATAATTGAAGACAAAAAGGTGATACGATGCCACTGGATTGCACGCGCTCATAACTTCGAAGAAGCGCTTTCTATCGAGATACCTGGTCTCCATGTGGCACGTGCCGGCAGCCCCGCTCTTCCTCAAATGCGATTTGCGAGTATCACCAAGGCGGGCGTAAGCAAGGGTGATGCTATTGCCAAATGGTGCGATATCTATGGCGTTGACGCTCAAAAATGTTACGGCGTCGGAGATACTATCGGCGACCTATCGATGTTGGAGGCGGTGGGTTTTCCTTATGTTATGGCTAATGGCGACGAGGCACTCAAGGCACGATTTCCGAATCTTCCTTCCATTCAGAAAGACGGGGTTTGTACTCTGCTTTCATCCATAGAATCCAAGTTAAACACACTGGAATTGTAAGCTTTTTAAACATCAGGTAGAAACCCTTTCACTTTTGTTTTTTTGGTAACAACATGTCCTTCAAAGAACGTCTATTAACGTGGTTTCGAAAACCTGACATTAAAATATTTTCGGCTCTTTCCTTAGGTATTTTAGTTTATTATGCCTCGTTGATACGGGTCCAATTTACCTTTGGTGATGGACCCGAATTGCTTACTGCGATGTATCGACTTGGGGGACCTCATCCCAGTGGCTACCCTTTATTTACTCTTCTCGGATTTATTCCGGCAAGAATTGGGATTCCCTCCCCCTGGTGGCTCGCCTCCTTTGTTACCGCGGCAATTCCTGGGGCTCTTGCTGTTGGTTTTCTTTATCTTCTCATGCGAGAAACGAAAGTTACCCGTCCCGTTTCGGTGCTAGGCGCACTGGCTTATGGGTTGAATACCCATATCGTTTATCAAGCGACTCGTGTGGAAGTTTATGCTTTGCATTGCTTTCTCGGCGCGGTCGCGCTTTGGGCAATTGCTGTTTTTCTAAGACCAAAAAGAGAAGAAATAGAGGGTGAAAAAGAACTCGGCGGCGATTTGCGTTACGCCTATATCGCAACTCTTTTTACCTGTTTGGCGGTAACCAATCACCTGACCGCGGCCTTCCTTATCGTTCCCATTACAGCTGGTATGCTGATGGGAAACTTCAAAGCGCTTATCAAACCCAAAACGATTCTAATTTTGCTCGGAATTTCACTCGCGTGCGCAAGTATTTATCTTTACTTGCCGTGGCAAGCGATGGCGAATCATGGAGACCGGATTTCGTGGAATGATCCACAAACTTTAGATCTTTTTTGGTTTCACGTATCTGGAAAAGAATATTCAATTTTTCGTAGCGACCAGACCTTAACCAAAGCTTTTAATGCAGGCGTAAAGGGCCTCAATAAATTACATAATTCATTGAATAATACCTTTTTCCCCGGCGTTTTGGCGGTCGTCATTTTGGGCCTTTTCGATGTCTTTCTCAAACGCTCAAGAGTTCTAATAGTGATAGTGTTGTTTACTGTTTCGACAATGGGATATATCGCCACTTACGAAATTAATGATATTTCTACTTACTATTCGCTCATCTTTTTAGTGGCAATGTTATTGTTCGGAAACGGTGTGAGCTGGCTCATTAGTGTGCGTTTTAAAGACGAAGAAAAAAGTACAAAGCTGATGGTATTGCGCGTGGTTGCGATTGGTCTTTCTGTAGCGTGGATTCTTGGTTTGTCTTGGAACTCAAGAAGAAACGGATACAAAGAAGCGGTTGCTCAGGAAATGAGCGAAGCGATTATGAAAGATATGAAAGACCCTGCGATCATTTTTACTTCCGTGGACGGACATACTTTTCCGATGTGGTATCAGGCTTATTTAGAGCATCCAGAACGAAAAGTAATTCCCGTTGATGCAGTGATGTTTAACCTAAAAAACAAGCAATGGTATCGTAATTTTTTCTTCGATAATTTTAAAGAAATCAATTGGCCGCCAAATGATGTTGCAATGGGAAGTGGCTGGCGAGAGTACTTGATTGAGCATAACCCGGAAGTGAACTTTTATGTGTTGTCTTCAAATCCTTGGCGCCATAAAGGAAGCTGGGCCGAAAATGTGGGTTGGCATTCTCGCATTCATCGCGGGAAACCTAAGAAAACTACCGACGCTTCAGTTTATGCCAAACACATCTATGTTGCGCGCGAGAAGAAATTTGGAAACTCAAAATATTTCTATGATACGCATCGTGTTTATACACAAGGCGAAGGAAAGATTGCCTGTGTTGCAGAGTGGACAAAGCATAATGGGATTAAAGGTTTTTGGAGATTTAAGGGACCAAAAGGTGAGCTTCATGAATTTAAAAACCACGACATTCCAGCGGGAAGCAATCAAAGTTGGGAATACCTAGAAACCGACCAACAAACCCCAGGAAAGTGGCGTTGTGAAGTCGAAACTTCAGGGGAAAAGCTCTTGGTTGCAGAATTCGAGATCTCCGCAAAAAAGTAAACCTTACAACGAATTTTCATGATTGTTGAAAGTCAGTTAAAAATAAGAAAATCCAGCTGGGGCATTTATATTCGGATTGAGGCTAAGGTTGAAGTCGCTGAAGCACTTAGTGTTGAGGTCCCAAATGACCTTCCGATAATTTTGGATGAGGAAGAATTGAGCTTGTTGCGAAAAGGAATAGAATCGCTTTGGAAAGAAAATTCCGAACACCCAAGTTTTGAAATTCGGATGACACAAATTCATTTCAATTTATGTGATTATCAAAAAGAAGGATTGTATTGGGTGGGTAGGAATTTGGCAGAAAAGATTTTGGAATTACCGCCTTCAGAGCCCAACTATGTATTTGATAAGGTTCAGAATAAATACGTTTTTTCCGACCTTATTATAGACGAGGACTAGAAGCTGTAGAAAAGCGCGATGTTTAATGCGACATTGTGCGTGGTTACAGGGAAGGACTTTCCAGTGCTTTCGATAGATTCAGAACCGAAAAGACCGGTATAGGTAACTCCCGCACGGAATTGACCGTGGTCACTGAATTGCTGACCTGCTCCTAATCCTACATTTCCGCCGAAACCCACGGTGCTTGTAGTTTCGTTGATGGTTTTCCCCATTGTTCCTTTAATCGTTTGTTCGCTGGATCCAAAGTATCCGCCTAATCCTGCCGAGCCGATCAACGAAAAAGTATTCGTTACCGGAAGATGGTAAGCACCGCCTAATAACAAGAGGAGTTCGTTGGATGCCGAAGTTTCTCCTCCTTCACGGTTGATGCTTCGACGAAGCCACCCAGCGCTCAAAGTGAGCGGAGTTTCAGGCGTAATATAAAACTCGAATTGGGGCTCAAGTCGCAGAAAAGAAGTGGTATTGGTTGCGTCTTTTCCAGCAACCGTCTCATTGGTATTGCTCCCAAAGTTGAAAATCCAGTTTAACCCGATACTGACGGGGCTTTTTTTGACCGGAGTAGTTGTGGTCGTGGTACTTTTTGGGGCAGGTTTGGCAGCCGCGCTCTCAGTTTTTCGAAAAGACTCGGTTTTGGGTGGAATGCTATCGTTGGTTTGTGCACTGGCATTTGCCGAAATGGCCGAGACTGAAAAGAGGCAAAGCAGAAAAGTAGAAATACGGAACATTACGAACTCCAAAAAAGGATAGATCAATTAACTTTGTGTAAAAGACACCACAAAACGAATCGAAGAGCAACAAAACAGCAGTGAATTGCTCCAAAAAAACTTTGACTTCCAATGTAAAGAGAATATTCGAAATTAAGGTCTTTTTCGTTGCCCTATAAAACCCATACAGTGTAGGTTTTCATTATGATTGTAGTCGATATTATTAGAAGAAAGCGTGCCGGTGAAGAACTTTCAGCGGAAGAATTATCCTACTTTGTTAGTGCTTATACTGACGGAAGTATCCCCGATTATCAGGTTGCTGCCTTTTTGATGGCGGTCTTTTTTAAGGGAATGACGAAAAAGGAACTCGGTGTTTGGACCCGCGAAATGTTGCATTCCGGCAAAGTCCTCGATTTATCTGGGATCCCAGGTCATAAAGTCGACAAGCACTCCACTGGCGGTATCGGCGATAAGG